>JASDQU011312056.1:2898-22730 GCA_032191745.1 Picea mariana
ACTCAGTGTTAAACTACACTTTTAGAATAACCAACATCTATGGGTCGTATGCCGACATGATTATGTTATTGAATGATTTGAGTATTAGTGGGTTCATCTCCTCACAACACCTAATCCTAGGAGGTGACCTGAATTTTGCTTTTTCACTAAAAGAAGTTTGGGTTGATCATCCTAGATAAGATACTCAAGAATGTTTCTTCTCTCATTGGGTTGAAAAAAATAATTTGATTTATTTGATGCCCCATAAAATCTCACAGACTTTTGCGTAATGGGAAAAAAAGATCTTCCCTAGTATAAAATCTCACAGACTTTTGCGTAATGGGAAAAAAAGGATCTTCCCTAGTTGCTAAATGTCTAGATAGATTTCTTTGCAATGGGAAAAAAGGATCTTCCCTAGTTGCTAAATGTCTAGATAGATTTCTTTTATCTGAATACATGATTGAACTTCAGTGGTCCTTTAAGCCGAAAGTCCTAGTAGGTGGTTTGTCTAATCATATGTCGATATCAATGGAAATTGCAAATAAATACCCCAAGCCTCTCGCTTCTTTTAAATCTAACCATTTGAGGCTCAAAGAGGAAGAGTATAAGAGTTTGGTTTGATTTTTTTGGAGGCCCTTAGTGGAAAATGAAGAAAGTTTGATTATGTTTTAGTTTGTTGAAAAGTTATCCAGGGTTCAAAAAGCAACAATCAGTTGGGCCAAGAGAAATAAATCGTGAGCAAAATCCCTTCTAGAAAATGTTGATTAAAAAACAACACTCAGCTGGGCCAAGAGCAATAAATCGTGAGCAAAATCCCTTCTAGAAAATGTTTATCAAAAAGAAACAATCAGTTGGGCCAAGAGCAATAAATCGTGATCAAAATCCCTTCTTGAAAATGTTGAGGCCCAAATTGGGGAGATATTGATTGAAAACATGAAAAAACAATTATTTGAAGAGGAAGAATATTCCCTCAGTGAACTCATGAAAAAAAGAAAATACCTCTTGGATGATGAGGAAGCTCAATGGTGTTGATATCTAATACTACATAGAAATCCAAACAAAATTCACAATGAAAGATAAAAAAAAAAAGTAAGACATGAGTAAGAAAAATGAACCATTCATATTATTTAGTTGACCAGTTATTGGTCCTTGGGACTTTTGTTCAATCTCCCAGGCAGAGATGTGCCCCATATGGCCTTTGTGGTGAAGTGCATTGCATCTGGAAGGAGGTGAACTTTTGTGGTAGTTCCACACTGGTCTACCTCCAGATGTGTGCTCTCCTCCTTGGGAGTGTGCCTTCCATCCTTCCCAATTCCTCCATGTTTAAGCCTGGAAGTGTCCATACTTTCGTGAGAAACTACAAAAAACATTGAAACATGGAAGACTATGATAGCCATTAAGCTTGAGCTAGAAGTTGACCATTGCAACCCACTAGAAAGGAAGTGTGTTGTTGAGTGTGAGTAGTGATTGTGCGTATATCCAACATTGTTTCCTAAAGGAGAGCTAGTTGGAAATATGAAACCAAATCAGACGGGTGCGATATTGTGACCTCTTCTTCAAGGAGGTGTTAGAAAAAAAGGATCGTGAAGCAATAGAATAAAACATATGTGGAAATAAAACATAGAAGATACACAATACAATAGAGACACAGATATGTGTGGTTCACCGAGTGTGGGATATGTCCAGCAGAGAAATTTCCAAATCCTTCCTTTTTATTATCCAACAAATGAAGGGATACAACCTACAACACACCCGTTGTAACGTCATCTTCTTTCTCTCACAATATCCTCTCTCAGAATACAATATTCATGATAATACATAGTCACAATACAATTCCCTCATAAAAAGAGGGTTTCCTTCTAGGGAAAAAAACCCTAACATAATCTTTACCATCAGATGCGTGACTTAATTATGAACGGTCAACATTGATTATGAAATTAAAATATACATTTACAAGGAAATTTTTCATTCGGGGGATTCATCCTCGGAGGCCCCTAGACTTCATAGGGGGGGAAAGGCCCCCCTACAACTCCCGTGCATGGAGGGGTGTACAGTCTTCCGAGGTGTGAAGTCTTCATGGGATATAAACATGGTTGAAAACAAAGACCTTTGAATCAAGAAGATAATCAGGCTCCACAACCAGTAGGAGGGGAGGCTCATATCGTTTGAGACTGTTCACATTTACCACATCGTCAATACCCCACTGTGGTGGAAATTTGGGGCGATAAGCATTGTCTCCAACTTGTTGCAGAAATGTGTAAGGACCATAGCAAAAGTGTTTCAACTTGTGATAACATTGGGACTAAAAACATTGGTGCTAAATGTGAAAACAAACCTTGTCACTAGGGGAAAAAGAGAGTGGCTTGATGTGCACATCATGACGAGCCTTAGAACATTGTTGGGAATATTTTAAAGGCTCATAAACTTGATCTTGTTTACGAGCCAAGGTTTTAAAAAAGGAAGAGGCAAATGTTTTCTCTTTTTGTTATCGAGGAGTGCCAAAAGGTTGGAGCTATAAAGGAAACTCATAGGGGGTAGAAGGTTGATATGCAAAGCAATCTTCGAAAGGGGACAAGCTAGTAGAAACATGAAATTCCCTATCATAATTGTGATGGAAAATGTGGAGGGTGGCATCCCACTATTTATATTTGGTAAATTGAATGTGGAGGGCATAGACTAGGCTATTGTTAATAAATTCAGTTTTTCCATCTATCTGCGGATGGAAAAAAGTGGAGTATTTGAGGTGACACCCAAGAGAGACCATAGAGTTTTCCAAAATGTATTAACGAATCAGGCATCATGATCAGAGATAATGATGGAGGGGAGACAAAAATGAGTCCACACATGAGTGAAGAAGATAAATGTGGTTTGAGAATTAATAGTAGTCTTAGTGAAAGGGACAAAAATGACCATTTTGAACAAGCGACACACAACCACCCAAATGGCATCATGATGGAGAAAGTTCATGGGAAGACCGATGATGAAGTCCATAGAGATAGATTCCCAGGGATGACAGGGAATAGGTAAGGGTTGATACATGCCATACTTACGATTGGATGACTTATGTTGACTGCAAATGGTACAAGCGCAAATAAATTGCTCAACTTGGAGCTGTAAAGCAGGCCAAAATATGTGATGTTGAAGATGCTGAGTAGTTTTTAATGTGTCGAAGTTCCCACCATAAGAGGAGGCAATGGCTTCATGAATGAGAACAAGGTGATCATCAATAGTAGGCACACATATATTTTCAATCTTATACGACCAACCATCCTGAATGTGATGGTCTAGGAAAGGGGTCTCGTTAATGACAATAAGTTGTTGCAAGGCAGTCTAGATGGTACTAAAGAAAGGGTCAAAGGCATACAAAGGCTTCCAATATTCATAATAAACACAACGAATAGAAAATATTTGATGTATTTGAGGAGGGTGGTGGCTAAGAAAACCAACCATGCAATTGGTGGCCCCTTTCTTATATTTGATGACAAAGTGGAACTATTGTAGATAAGAAGCACATTTTAAGTGACATTATTCTTGGAGATTAGATTAAGAATTAATAAAAATAAAAGGATCATGATCAGTATGAAGAATGGTCTCCTTACCCAAGAGATAGCGACACCATTAGCTTAAGGCCTAGACCAAGATGTAGAATTCCTTATCATAGGTATTGTAGTGTTGTTTGGATTGAGCCAATGTCTCAGAATGAGAAGAAATGGGATGTCCTCCATGTTTAAGAGTTGCACCAACCATATGTTGAGAGGCATCAATCTCAATTTCAAAAGGTTTTTGAAGATCGAGAAAACAATGGACATGTGATGAACAAAGGGCCTCTTTAAGGAACCAAAACTACTCCTAAGCCACCAGAGTCCAAATAAAAGTGGACTGAATAGCCAAATGATGAAGGGGCTTGGCCAGCTGAGACAACTGAGGAAAAAATTTTCTGTAAAAATGGATGCCACCAAGAAACATTTTAAGGGCTAGCGTGGATTGAGGAGAAATCCATTGTGTTAGATCCTAAACTTTAGAAGCATTAGGACAGACAAATTCTTAATCGATGATAAACCCCAAATAAGAGACATGAGTCTGGCCAAAGGAGGACTTGTGTTCCTTGACCTGAATATGATTGGAACACAACAATTGGAGTATGCAACGCAGATGTTGTAAGTGTTCCTCCCAAATCTTACTAAAGACTTGGGAACATGATCCACATATATGACCACAATGCGGTCAAAAAAATGATGAAATATATCATTGATAAGCCTCCAAAATGTGGCAGGGGTGTTGGTGAGGCCATAAGGCATCACCATCCATTCATAGAACCCAAATCTGGTTTTAAAAGTTGTTTTCCAAGTGTTGGTAGTAGCCATGCACACTTGGAGATAGCTCACCGTCATATCCATATTTGTAAAATACTTTTCCCCTTTGAGTTGATCAAGAAAGTATTCGATACGAGGGAGAGTATAGTGATTTTTTATAGCAATCTTGTTGAGAGCATGGTAATCGGTGACTAAACACCACTTTCCACTCTCCTTTTTTGGAATAATGAATGAATGGGAGGTGCAAGGAGAGCATATGGGTTGGATATGGCTAACATTGAGAAGTTATTGGAGTTGGCATTCAATTTCCTTAGCCTCACGGGGAGCCAAATTGTACAAAGGGGAATTAGGAAGAGAAACACCAGGAATGAGGTCAATAGAATGTTCAATAGGGAGTTGAGGCGGAAGGCCTTCAGGAGGGGAAAACACACCATAACTTTTAGAGAGAAAAAAACTCAAATCAAGTGCAATGGACTCGGGTGTCTGATTTGGCTTAATAGGGAACACAAAGCATAATGAGAGCGATTTATTGAGGCTTACTTGGCCGAAGACTTCTTGACTAGTGAGAAAAGGAGGATATTTCAAGGATGAAGAGGAAAGAATATACGTTAGACCATTTTGTTTGAGGTGATATTGATGGGTGTGAGCATGATAGATGGCATCATGTTATTCCTGGTATGGGATTCCGAAAAGAAGATCTGCACAATCCAACATAGACATATCACAAAGGACAAAATCATAGAAAGGTCCAAAAATACTAACTTTCGATCGAACTAATAGTTCAGTCGACAACCTGCAACTATGGCACTTTTGAGAAAAGTATGTGTTCACTTCATCTTACTGCAACTTGGGGAGGAGACGAGTCCTTAAAATACTATGAGTTTGGTTTCGAAACTAGTACCAACATTTTCATAATTGAATCTAATTTATTTTGATACAAATTGTATTCAATCTAATTCTTTTTTAGTAATTTTAATTAATTTTATAAAAAAATGTCTACACATTATTTTTAGATGACATAATGATTCAATAAAATGAAAAATCAATATTTTCAATAATACACAGTAAAAAATTATGGAAAATTTATATTCTGGAAGCTTTCATTGTTCTCTTAAAAATAGTACTTTTAGATTTTACTTTAAAAAAAAATTAAGGTAGAAAAATGGTGTCAGTCTAATTATGTTTAAAATATGCAACTTTTTCAGATTGGTCAAATTCAAAAAATTGTAGTAATTATAATATTCATCTGTTGTCTTCAAAACTATAGTCATAATTTAATAGAGTTTGTTTTAATTGTTGCAACATATTTCATTTTTTAAAATCAAAAGTTTAATAATGAGTAAATTGGTGTCAACAAACATAAGTAATTATCATTGCCTTCATTTTTAGGGAACATACTGTCAAAAAATCACGAAAATCACATCAAATGTCAATGCAAAATTTTCAAAAAGTAATCAGTAAAAATATAGCAAATTTCATGACAAGGTTTGGTTTTACTGTAAAGTGAAATTATAAATAAAAAAAATACTTTTTCTTACCGGAAGTTGAAATATTTTGAAAATATATTTTATTTTCTCGAAAAACAAGGAAAGTAGGCACCCAGATTCATGATTTTACCTGCATGTGACCATGCGACGAGGTATGTCCTTATGAACCCACCCTAATTGATAAGGAGAGGGATGAGGGGCGGTGGGTAGGTTTAATCGATTCACCAAATCTTGAGCCACTAAATGCTTCTGTCTTAAAAAAAATCAATAAACGTGAATTTACTAAACCATAATTAAACTTTACTATCAGCACCTCTTCAAAGTCCTGAATATGAAGATGGATATAGAGGCTGGTGAATATTTCAATGTATTGCTTCATGGACTGGCCTAAGAATTGGTGGAGCTGTAACCAGTGAGCCAGAATATTCTGGTGGTATTTATTAGGATAGATTCTATTATGGAACGCTTTACAGAGAGATTCCCAAGAGACAATAAGAGGATTAGAAGATGAGGCAGATTCCTGCAAATCTGTAATGATTTTTTTCCGAATGGGTAGATTATCTCACCAGGCTTGGGAAACAACTTCCATTTGTAAGCTAGCAATTCAAAGCTTCTCCTCATCATAGATGCCATGACGAGTGCTAAAGTATGTAGAGAGGCTTCAAATCCAAGAATACAAAATGTCACCATTGATCTTCCTAGAGGAATTAGGAAGCTGGAAGAATTCATCTAGTTGCAAAGGAGTTGGAGTCTGATGCTGCAATCTAATAAGCTCATTAAGAGCCAAAGACAACTCTTGGATAGGGGAAGAGTTGACAGAAGATGAATCATCCTCTGAAGTGTTCCTTCTTGGAGGCATGATCTTCATAAAATAGTGTTTCTCCTATACATATCTAAAAGATAGGCCACTTATCTGTAGATAAGAGGAGGGGAAAAACCCTAGCTCAACTTTGGATTTCAAACTAAGCAGAGAGGAGCAAGGGGTTTCCCTATCACACCTATATAAATCTTCTTGATCTGAGAGGAAGAGGGGGTTTCCCTAGTGCACCTCTTGGGAGAGAGAGAGCAAGGTGAAGATAAACCCTAGCACATCCCTTACCTCCAAAAAAAAATGCCAAGCCTAGCGCATACGGGAAGTGATATGGGTTTGCATGGATTTACCATTGAAATCTCTGACTAGTGGAGCATAAGCACCTTGGGCTAATTATTTCATACCATTTCATCTGTAATATAACATATAAATCCAAAGACAATTGACCGAGAAAGATAAAAACAACACAGGATATGAGTAAGCAAAATGAACCATTCATCTTATTTAGTACAATAGAAAGCATTTATATAGGATAGGATGAACATACAATGGTTTTGATCAAAAGTGGACCAATTCTAACTAACCAATAGCTAGAAAATGTTCCAAACTCTACAAACTATCTTAGTTGACCAGTTCCTAGTACTTGGGACTTTTGCCCAACCTCCTAGGTAGAGATGCGCTCCATCTTCCCTTTGTGGTGAAGTGTGTTGCATCTGGAAGCATGTGCACCTTTGTGGTAGTGCCACAATGGTATTCCTTGAGATGTGTGCTCTCCTCCTTGGGGAGTGCGTCTTCCAGCCTTCCTAGGTGCTTAAAAAGCACATTAGTTTGGTTGAAGGACAGAGATAATAATTCAAAAAAAATTCACAAATTTACAAGTCAAAGGAAACTTTGAAATCAAGTCTCCTCCTCTTGAGGTATGGAAAATGATGGAAAGTATTTTTAATTTCCCTCTTAGAAAATGATGGAAAGTATTTTTAATTTCCCTCTTAGATATCTCCCTGGGTGTCCAATCACTAAAATTTTGAATATTATAAGGGTTTTCTCTAGGTATATTACTAAGGAAATGACTAATCACTAAAATTTTGAATATTATAAGGATTTTCTCTAGGTATATTACTAAGGAAATGACTGATTCTCTCCGATATGAAATCTCAAAAAAGGATATTCTGGATACACTCTCCTCTTTTTAGAAAAGTAAAATTCATGGGACGGACGATTTAACCGTTGAATTTTTGTTGGGGTTTTATTATTTGATAAAATAGAATCTCCTAAAGGTAGTCTTAGAATCACAGATATATGGTAATATATTTGGTTCATTCAAGACTACTTTCATTTATCTCATCGCTAAAAAACAATCCTCGTATTCCTTCGAATATTTTCGTCTCATTTCTTGTTGCAACCTGATCTACAAACTCATAGACAAATTAATAGTTAATCTCCTTAAACCTATTTTAAGTGAGTTTGTATCTAAGGAACAACACATATTTCACTTTAATAGAAAATCCATGATGCATACTCAATCACTCATGAAGCATTGAATTTTGTCAAGATAAAAAATATCTCTGATCTAGTATTGAAGCTAGGTCATTCCAATTATTATGATATAGTCAAAATATCCCTGATCTAGTATGTCAAGATAAAAAATATCTATGATCTAGTATTGAAGCTAGGTCATTCCAATTATTATGATATAGTCAAAATACCCCTGATCTAGTATTGAAGCTAGGTCATTCCAATTATTACGATATGGTCAATTGGACCTTTTTTTTCCTAGCTTTGATTCATATGGGAATGAATACAAACTTGGTCAATTGGATCATGGCATGCATCAAATATTTCTCCTTTGTAGTCTTAATAAATTAATCTTCCTCTTCCCTTTTTTGTTCCTCAAGGGGCATCTGACATGGATGTTTGTTGTCCCTTTTTTTTCCTATTGTTGTGGAACGTTTTAGCACGATGTTAAAACAAGCACAAAGGGATGGGACCATTAAAGGTCTCAAAATCACTTCCTCATAATTTTTGTCCCACCTACTCCTTGTTGTTGATGTAATTTTAGTTGGTGTAGGTTCCTTTCAGTACTATGTAGATTTGAAAAAGATATTGGATGATTTTTTGTTGCATTAGAAATGAAAATAAATTTTCTGAAATCGATTATATATGCTAAGTCCATTCTAGAAGAAGTATTTGCATAACTGGACACAATCATCACATTTTCGTGAAAAGGAATTGAAGATAGATTTAAGTACCTTTGTTTTATATTGAAACCGATTTCATTTTCCTATTATGAGTAGCATTGGATAGTCAAGAAAATTCATGCAATATTAATGACTTTGTCCCCTCTATGACTACCAATTAATAGAGGGGGTAGGCTTGTCCTTTTAAAATCAATATTAAGAAGTATTCCAGTTTACTAGGAAACCATTTCAAAAATCTCAAATGGTATTCTCACAAAGATCTGTAAGGTGTGTTTTTATTTCCTCTCATCTGGAAAAAATGATTTAAGAGGAATGCCATTAGTAAAATGTTCCCATTTGGTGATGCCGAGAGATATTGGAGTATGGGGTATTACAAATATTAATTGGTTCTGTAAATATCTTGCCACAAAGATCCTGTGGAGGTTAATCCACATTTCGATGATTTGGGGATGGATATTAACATATAAATGCTTTGGGGGGATTCGATCATGGATTTTCTTAGATCACATAAAAATATGGGGAATAACAACTTGATGTCCTTGAGATCCATGGTGGAGGATGTTCACCTAGTTGGAAAATGGACAGTATGGTAGGTTGGAAATGGTAAGAGAATAAGAATAAGCAAAGATCCATGGGTAATCTGGATTTTATGAGTAGAATGAAACGAATACAGATTATTAACATATGCTGAATACAGAATGAAAACAATACAGTAAAATTGGTTTTCTATTCAATAAGGAAATAAGATGAAACTGTAAAATGCAATGGAAAACAAGCTTGCTAGAATGGTGGTGGCTTATCTCTAAGAAGAGATGTGATGGTTGGCCTCATTCACAAAAATATGGTTATAATGAGGCAATGAAGGCCTTTTACAATAAACATGAATGTAAAAAACCATAGACATCCAAAAACCTAACCCTGGGAGATGAAGTGCCAAAATAAGGTGGGCCCCGTTTGGATAAGTTAGTACATCAACTTCCCAGGGTCGTAACTTTTGCATACGATCTTCGTTTTAGGCGCATGAAAACCTGTTGGAAAGGTATAACCAAGAATAAAAAATTTTGACTGGCCCAAGTTAGTGCTTTTGACAATCACCTGGGCCCCAAATCCCAAAAAACATCGTTTAGGGCCTCAAAATGGCCCCAGAAGTTTGGAACCCGAAAAACTATTGAAAAACTGCCAATGTGGAATATTGTTTTTCAAGCCAGTGGAATAGGTGGGTGGCCACCGATATCCACCTGGATCAATACTCCCTCCTTAGGAAGCAATCGTCTCCATTGTGTTGAGTTCCCCCATTAGATGAGGAAATTTATGCTGAATTTGGCCTCGGGTGAGCCACTTTCCTTGGTGCAAGAGATGCCCTGCTTTGACGACTCGATAAAGCTCAATCCTTTGTTGTTGAGTTCCCTTGATCCGTGTGTCCACAATATGATCACTGGATGCATGTTGTATGTAGTCGGGTTTCAGCTCTATTGGTGTCAGCTGTTCTGCTACTTCTGAGGTGTCCAATACTGGTGGGAAATAAGGTCGAAGAAGATCCACATTGAACACTTGGTGCAGGCCAAGGAAAGGAGGAATGTTAAGCTCAAAATAATTATCCTCCATAGACCTGGTGATGGTGTACGAGCCATAACGGAGTGGGAAAAGATTTTGATGGGGTCTTGTAAAGTGTTCTTTCTGCAAGTTCAACCAAAATTCGTCGCCCACCTGAAACTTAGGTGGCACCCGATGTTGATCATGGAGTTTCTTTTACTTGTCACTGGACTTCTGTAGGATATCCTAAAATTGTTGACGGATGTGTTGGATCCATTTAATGAACCGGGTGGATTTGTTAGCTTCAGTTGGAGTAGGAGATGAGTTGTTTGAGGTGACCGCAAGGGGAAGTACAACATTTATGGGACCCAATGGTTGGAATACGAACCCCACCTGAAAGGGGTTGTGGTTGGTTGAGCTATGAAGGGCTCAGTTGTAGCTATGCTAGACATAGAAAATACTCTCATCCCATGTACGAGTGTGCTTGTAATTATACATGTGCAAGATGTGCACAATCATTCGATTTACGACCTCGGTTCGGCCATCTGTTTGGGGTGGAAGGTTGTGAATTTGGTGAGCTTGGTGTCCAACAATGATAAGAGGCTTGACCAGAATGTGCTAATAAATCAAATGTCTTGATCTGAGACAATGGTTTGTGGGATTCAAAAATGTACCCGACTTTTTCAAAGAAGATCTTGGCAGTAGCCTCTACTATGATGCTCTTCATGAAGGCAACTAGAATCACCATCTCAAAAAAGAGATCAACAACCACAAAAACATAGTCATTTCCCCGCTTGGTGGATGGGAGGCCCGACATATAGTCCATTGAGATGGATTCCCATGGATTGTTAGTAGTAGGAAGAGTGGTGTACATGCCCTATTTCTTAGTGGTCGATTTGGCAATAGCACAGATAGTGCATGACCTGATATACTTGCTGACCTCTTGTCAAAGTTTCAACCAGTAGAAATGTTTCTGTAGCATCGCCACTATCTTTTTGACGCCGAAGTGTCCTGCCAGCTGACTATAGTGGGCTTCCCAGATCATCTTCACTCGCTCTCTTGATGGAACATAGATATGGACTAAACAACACAACAACCCATCCTCAAGATGGAAATTATCGACAACTGCATTTGCACCCAACATTTGGTAGGTGGTGGCGAATTCCATGTCTGTCTCATAGAGTTGGGGCCATTCGGAGGTCTCATGGCCACAAGAGTCTAGCAGCGCCATGAGTGTCGCGAATGACAGTCTACTGAGGAAATCAACAACATGGTTGGTGCTTCTTGTTTTATACTTGATGTTGAGGTGGAATTGCTGCAAGTATGTGGACCGATTTTGATGGTGGTCATTCTACAATTTTCCTTGTGTCTGCATGAACTGCAATGGCTTATGATCAGTGTGGATAAGGGTCTCCTTCCCAAGAATGTAATTTGTCCATTGGCAGCAAGCTTGCACAATGGAGTACATTTCTTTGTCGTAAGTAGGGTACTTGTGGACAACATCTGATAGTGTTTCACTATGATAGGCCATGGAGTGGTCATGCTGAGTGAGAATGATGCCCACAACATAGTCTGAAGCATCTGTCTCGATATCAAAGGGTTGCTATGGGTATGGTAGTGAAAGTATTGGAGCTGAGCACAAGAGTTGCTTCAAATCATCAAATTCTTGTTGTTGGGACCAACCCCATGCAAATTTTGCCTTACCACCACCCCTGGTTATTTGGTTGAGGGCCCATGCAATATGGGAGAATCCTAACACGGACCTGTGGTAGAAATTGGAAAGGCCTAAGAAGCTCTGAATCTCAGTGAGTGTGGTTGGGACTGGCTAGTCACGAATAAATTGGATATTGGTTGGATCCACATGCACGCCATGATGATCAACGATGTAGCCCAGGTAATGGACCATGACCATCGGAAGGAGCATTTTTCCAAGTTGGTGTATAGCTTGTGTTGCTAAAAGGTGTGCAAAACCTGTTGAATATGCTACAAGTGTTCTGCCCAAGTCTTGTTGTAAATTATAATGTCATCCAGATACACCACTACAAACGTATTGGTGAATGGTCGTAGGATATCGTCCATCATCCTCATGAAAGTTGTTGGAGCATTGGTCAAACCAAAGGGCATGACCAACCATTCAAAAAGGACTTCCTTTGACTTGAAGGCAGTCTTCCATACATATGTTTGTTCTATCAGGATTTGGTGGTAGCCATACTCCAGATAAATATTACTGAAGTATTTGGCCACCATGAGTTGATCAAGGAGGTCATCTATTCGAGGAATCGAGTATCGGTTTCTGACTGTGATTTTATTCAGAGCCTGGTAATAAATGCAGAGTCGCCAGGTTCCATATTTGTTTTGTACCATCACGATTGGGCTCCCGCAAGGTGATGAGCTGGGACAGATGTGCCCCTTGGGGATCATTTCTTGGATGTGTCGTTTGATCTCCTCATTCTCTAACAGAGAGCGGCGATAGGCTGGTCCATTGGGTAGTGATGCGATGGGGGTCATATCAATAGGGTGCTTGACCTGACAGTGCAGAGGTACCCTGGTAGGCGAGGAGAAGATATCTGAGTATTCTTCCATGACCTTATCTACCTGCTTCTGTTGTGTGGAGAGGTCGACCACAGAGACCATGGATGTGGTTGTGATCTTTCTCTCATTTTGAGAGGGAATCACGAAGAATAAAAACTTCTCCGTCTGAGAGATGACCTTCCTGCACTTCTTAGCAGAGATCAAGGAAATAACACTAGGTGGGACTACCTCGGGTATCCTGTACAATTTCCTGTTCAAAGTAATAATAATACTACGATGCCTAGTCTCATATACAACATGACATTTCCATAAATAAGGTTGGCCCAAAAGAACATCACAAACTTTGAGATGAGCAAAAGCACACAATACCTTGTCTTTGAAGGGCTTGATGTCGTATGACAGTCGACACTTTTGGTTGACACCCAGCTCGCTTCCTTGGAGGAGCCATTCAATGGTGTAGGGTTGTGGTTGCAGCGTTGTTGGAAGGGCCAGCCGCTTGATGACCTCTATTGAGATGAGGTTCTTCTGGCTACCGCTATCAACGATGAAGTTCATAGGGGTGCCTTTTACCCACATTTTTTAATGGAAGAGGTGCTCTCCTTCTTCTGGCTCATCTAGCTCACCAGGATGGAGCTTGGTGGTAGCAACGGTGGCACTAGGTTCTGCATCAATGATCCATCTTCCCCTTTCTGGTTCTGACCTAGAGTCAGAACCCACATCTGATTCTGAGTCTTTCACTTCGACCACCAATGACTGATTTGAATGGAAATCATTAGTGTTATGCCAAGGGCTCTTATGGAAGTCGTACCACTTCCTAGTATATTTATTTGTCTTTTCAGTGTCCTTCTTTGATTGCGGCTTGGACTGGTTTTCCTGATACTATCCATATTTTCTCTTTCCTTTGTTTTGTGGGTTGGCGCCGCCCTTGCCTAGATTTTGCTGTGAGGGGTTCCCAGTCCCAAATTATTCCGTCTTTTGTTTGAGCTTCTACTCTATTTTGATGACATATCGGTAGGTCGCGCCCAAGAACGAGATGTCCAAAAATTCAATTTCGGTCTAGATGTATCTATGCAGAGAACTGCGATACTTGAGCACCAGATGTCACTCTGAATATTTGATACCCATCTTGGTGCACAAGATATGGAAGATATTTGTGAACTCTGGCATTGCTTGGTCTCTTTCTTGCCATAGTTTGGTCCATTTGGTAAACAAGTCGTCATAACTTCTAACAGGGTAGTATTGTTCCTTAGTAGCATCCCTAAAGGATTCCCAGGTTGTCATGACTATAAATAATGAGGGTTCCTCTGTTTCCTTTTTCTCACAGAAAGTTTCCCACCAATCTTTGACATGGGGAATGGCTTTGAGGAGTGCAAAAGTAATCTTTTCTCTATTCGAAAAGTTATGGACAAAAAAATACCCTTATAGTAGATTCAACCACTTTCTACAACATCTCTGTCTATCTGACCTTCAAATACAGGACTATCGAGGTTGATTTTTACCTTGAAGGGGGTGGCGCCTCCGCTCGAAGAAGATGTGTCGCATGTTGGTAGCCGCCGAAGGATTTGCACGAAACTATCCATCATTTGATTCCTCTATTGCATGAGGGATTCCTTAGGAAACATTTTGAAAGGATATCTTGTCCCTTCATATTTCTTTTCTCCTTCCATGAGAGGTCTCTTGGGTGTGCAAGAGATTTTTTCCTCAAGAGAAACAAGCTCGAGACCCAATTCTTTGTACTCTGACCTCATCGGGGACATGCATTAAGACGAAAAGGAGAATACCATTGTAATACCACTGATCCAGATTTTATGAGAAGAACAAAATGACTACAGATTATTAATAGATTCTTAACATAGAATAACAATGATATAGTAAAACTAGTTTTCTATTCAATAAGGAAATAAGTTGAAACTATAAAATGCAGTGAAAAACAAGCTTGCTAGAATGGTGGCGGCTTATCTCTGAGAAGAGATGTGACGACTGCTCTCATTCACAAAAAGATGGTTACAATGAGGCTCTGAAGGCATTTCACAATAAACATGAATGTCAAAAACCCTATACATCCAGAAACCTAACCCTAGGAGATGAAGTGCCAAAAGCCAGTTGGGCCTCGTTTGGGTAAGTTAATACATCAACCTCTCGGGATCGTACCTTTTGCATACGATCACTGTTTTAGGCGCATTATAGCCAGTTGGAAAGGTATAATCGAGAAGAAAATTTGTTGACTGGCCCAGGTCAATTCCTTCAGCAGTCACATGGGCCCCAAATCCCAAAAAATGTCGTTTAGGGCCTCAAAATGGCCCCGGATGCTTGGAACCCAAAAAACTGACAAAAAAATACCAAGGTGGAAAACTATTTTTCGAGCCAGTGGAATAGGTGGGTGGCCACCGATATCTCGAGGGAATTGGTTTATGCATTACACGATTAAGGCATATATTCATTATGGGATGCAAGCATAGTAGGAGGAGATTATTTAGGGAGAAGCATATGGAAAACGATGATTGCCGCTATGGAGCTGAATGGTACTCATATAACGAAGTGGAACAATTACATAGATAATTTAAACTCATGCTATATTAAGCTCAAGGAGGAAGAAGAACACCCATTTGTGTAGGCTAAGAATGAGAAAATAAGGATATACATAGTCAAGCTAAGATATTTGTCTCAAGTAGAAGATTCCTTTGTGGGTGAAAAAAAATTGGCTGTGGTTGTATATGTGGAAGTCTCACGCTCCTTTAAAATCAAACAAAATGCTTTGGTTGGCCATTGAAAAAAAAATGTTAACGTGGGACAACATGCTAAATGAGGGGTCCAAACAGATGTGCAGTCTGCAAGAACAAGCCAAAAATTTTGGTGCATCTCTTCATTTTGTGCCAGTATGCTAAATATTTCAAATCAAAGGTCTCCAAATTAGTGAAACAATTAGGACCAACCCTTTCTAGTAATTTTCTCGAATGGACTAAATCCTAGAGAGAGGATTCAGGCTCTCAAGTTTTTTGTTTCTCTTCATATTTTCATGGTCTACTTTGTATGGTGGGATCGTAATGTATTTATTTTTGAAGACACGTTCATTCCATCATCTATGTTAGTTGCCTTAGTTGTTAGATTATCCAATGAATTCAAGTGCGAGGCAAAAGTTCCAAATTTTTTTTTTCTCAAAAGTCCTTCTCTAGACAAGGAAACTTCGTGGGGATATTTTGATTGAGCAAGTCAGGGTCACTCACCTAGTTGTGGGGTTGGTGTTGCTTTATTTATTATTGATAGTCATTATTTCAAAATTCGACATGCATCGACAAGAGGGACAAATACAAAATAACAACTATTGTCTTTATGGGCTCTTCTGATCTAGGTAACCTTCTTAAATCTGCAAAAAAATACAAATCATGGGGGACTCCAAGTCTGTATTAGATTGGGTGAATGGAAATAATTTGATAAAGGTGTTGAGACTGGAGAATCTAATGGTGTAGATTTGAAATTTTCTATCAACTATGGAATGGTTTTCAATCAATTGTATCCCCAGGATCTTAATGCTCAATCCCCAAGGATCTTAATGGTCGGGAAAACAAGTTTTCTAAATAAGCATTATCTTTGGATAATGGAGATTTCATTACTGAGGAAGTTTTTGAAGGAAAGTTCCAACATGAGATGAACTTCTGGCTTTAAATAACGTTTTTCTTTTGTAAGCATTGTTATGCATGATAGAGTGAATTTTTTTTTTGTAATGTATAGATTATGTTAAGAAAAAGGATGTAATAAAGAAAGATGAAATAGGTTTGAAATGAAAGTAAAGAGAAAGGAAATGGAAATTCTCATGAGATACATTAATATGTATATTCACAATTTTGATGAATATATTTATTTTTCTTACTAGACAAAAAAAAATAAAAATAAAAATGAGGAAATTAATAAAACTTGCTAACACTTTATGTTAATAATATTAATGTGTTTCTATATGATCATAGGCATATATTTATCATATTAATAAAAAAAAAAATTAAATGCGTTAAATATACCAAATATCATTTTTAAAATAATAAAATAATTTAAATTTATAGAGTTATATTAATGTTATTTATCATATATTATTATAATAAGTAATATTATTAAAATGAAAATGTTGATACTATTATGATTAACTGTGCTTTAATATGTTTGATCATGTTTGATTATGGTTGGTCATAGTTAACTTTTGTTTTTTTTTTCATGAAAACTCTTAATTGTTGATGATAAATTTAGTTACTTTACAAATTTAGTAAAATATCTTGATGAATTTAGTTGTTTTACAATTTTCTCAAAATATGTTGATGATGCTCTATGGATTAAGAAGGTATAGTTTTTGCTTTCTTTCCAACGAAAGTCTTATCACTTTTTGATGAGTTAAGGTTTGTAACCTCTATGTGGGAGAGGTAATGAATGAAACCAAGTTGCCATAATTCCTTCCTTTAAAATTAAAACGCTAATTTAACAAAAACAAACATATTGGAACATCCTAACCTATAATACAAAATAATTGTTCAGTGAATTAGATCCACTAAACCCCAATCTATTTTATAATTGTATCCATGAACTTGATAAACGCTAATTTAACAAAAACAAACATATTGGAACACCCTAACCTAGAATACAAAATAATTGTTCAGTGAATTAGATCCAATAAACCCCAATCTATTTTATAATGGTATCCATGAGCTTGATTTTGCTGGGCAATTTCATGTCATGTCATAAAAGTCCCCTACCGAACAAAGGATTCGCCATAAACTTCTACGCGGATAAAAATAAAAAGAATAAAAAGATAATGTCAAACAAACTAATTTAGTTGTTTTACAATTTTCTCAAAATATGTTGATTATACTGGAAATATGAAGTGGGAGTCAATGCTCAACGAAGAGAGAAGATGTGAAACTTATGAAACCAGGAACAAAGGAATTTGCGTTTCTAATGCAATTTCCTCGTCCATTAGTGAATGGAATTATTACTATAAGCATCTATGAACATTATGACGGTGTTTCCTCATCCATTAGGGAATGTAATTATTACTATAAGCATCTAGAACATTGTATGAACATTATGAGGGTGGTAGATTTGTTATTCAAATCGAAAAATCCACTAGGAGTTGGTTTTGAAAAAAATGGGTCAGAGTATTGTATGAACATTATGAG
Organism: Picea mariana; assembly: GCA_032191745.1. Lineage (NCBI taxonomy): Eukaryota > Viridiplantae > Streptophyta > Pinopsida > Pinales > Pinaceae > Picea > Picea mariana. The sequence goes on from JASDQU011312056.1 coordinate 20,911, forward strand.
GGTGGTGGATTTGTTATTCAAATCGAAAAATCCACTAGCGGTTGGTTTTGAAAAAAATGGGTCACAACTTAATAGTGGAAAAAATAGATTTACAGTGTATTTTATCTATGTTTTTGGCCTAAGAAGTTTGGTGATTTGGTGCTTGAGAATATAAATTTGGTGATATGGAATCTTTTTATGTATAAGAATCTTTTTATGTACAATCCACAATTCTATTTTTTTTACTTTATTTTAAACACAGTTGCTTTTCTTTAGAATAATTATGGAAGTACACATTAGGTTTTTCCATGGTTAGAGTTATGCTAAGGGTGAGGGATAAGATTAAGTACCATGTAGTGAGCTAATGATTGACTCATTGCATTTTCATCATGTCACTTTAATAGTGAATAGTGTGTATGGAAGGAACATAATGGAAAAGGGATTAAACCAATCATTGGCTCAATGATGGTTCTTAATGTTAACATTTCCATATTGTTCATTTGATATACATTATTCATCATTGAAATGACAAGATAAAAAAGAAATGAGTTAATCATTAACTCACTTCATGGTGCTTAATGTTATACCTCAACATTAACATAATTGAAACAATTGAAATTGAAAATGTCTTAAGACACTCACTAATTAATATTAGAGATTGAATGTCATTCTTAAGAGGCATTTTCCATTCCTATTTTACTATTGTGAATCAAAATATAAGGCGTGGAGAACATAGCTCCTTTCCTATTGTGAATCAAAATATAGGGCCTCGAGAACATAGCTCCTTTCCTATTGTGAATCCTTTCCTATTGTGAATCAAAAGATAGGGCATGGAGAACATAGCTCATGTCACATTTTAAAAATATTTTATAAATTCTAATTTGGATTATGAAAAGTAATTTTCATACATAATGAAATCCAAACACTGTAGGCAAAGATATATGGAAATACAAAGCTTGATTGTAGGCAAAGAGATATGGACACCAAAGATAAAAAAAAAACGATTTTTAGAAAAAAAAATATAAATATTTTCAAAATCATTTATAAAATTTATAAAACTAATTTTTCAATCAGTTGCATTAGTAAAATTTATAAATCTATAAATCTATTTTTCCAACAAAATGAAGATTCTCAAAATCTGGAAAAAGGCCTTTATAAAATTTATATAACTGTTTTTCCAACCTAGAACAATATTAAATCATGAGAAAAGCGTTTGTAAAATTTATGAAACTATTTGTCCAACCTAGAACAAAATTAAAATAATAAATATATAAAACTAATTTTTCAATAGATGAATTAGTAAAATTTATAAATCTATTTTTCCAACCTCATAAATTTAAAGAACAAAATGAAGATTCTCAAAATGGCGTTTATAAAATTTATATAACTGTTTTTCTAACCTAGAACAATATTAAATCATGAGAAAATCGTTTGTAAAATGAGGAGAGACGACATTAAACCATCAAGTGAGAACATTTTGTAGAGCCAACGATCAAGTGAGAACATTCGATGAGCCTTAGTAGAGTATGATAAAAAGAATACTTCTATGGTGCGGGAAGGCTACATCTTTCATACTAAAACGGATATTATATAATATAGAAATTTGGTAAAGAAAAAGGAAAACAAAGAACTTCTTAAATATGTTTAATATCATCTAATCTTAGTGGTCATCCAAAATAGATTATGACAATTTTTGGGTTCTTTTTCACTCAAACAAGTACAAACCACTTAATGTTTCAATTTCCTTTCCAAAAATATTAAAAAAAGACAAAGGGACGAAGGAAACCACTTAATGTTTTAATTTACTTTCTAAAAAGCTAACATGAACAAACGGACGCAGG
>JASDQU011312057.1:4935-19341 GCA_032191745.1 Picea mariana
GCATCATATCAATGATCTATATTTATCAATTGGTTTCCACTTTGACATCTATTATTCTCATCAAGGATAATACATATACATTGTTCATAAATTATCAATCAATCAATTACTTGACATCAATCAATGAAATCAATCAATCAAACCATTTTCATCAGTGACACATGATCCAACAATCTCCCAAATAATCAAACCACTGACATCAATGACAACATGATCCAACAAAGGAATGAGCTGAAAATACAAAATCTATCAGATAAAAGGACACACTAAAGTTAGGATTCTTCATGCTTTTGGGATCTTGGAAGCATTGTCCAATGTTGAATGAAAGAATGGCTACCCAGTTAAATGCTTTGTCATTCTGGGCTACCCTATAAGCCATGGGAAGCCATTCCATATTGAAATGGGTGTTGGTATCCTCGTCGTAGAGCCTTCATATCATAGAACCAGTCCTCCATTAGGGTCTCGAATTCTTCATCTTCGACTTCAAACTGTTTGAAAATAATTATTCAGGGATATAGTAGAAGCATGAGTTTGGTACCTTGATTGGACATCTTTTGCTTTAAGCGAGGTGATTGGGAGTCTAGAAGCGTTAAGTATAAACCCTGTATATTTTTACAGATAGGTAAAACACCATTTATCTTTATCGTTGTAAGGGGACATCTCAAAACATGTGGCTACAATATGTATCCATCTCTTTTGAATATTTTTGTATGCCTCAGTGTATGGATCATCAGATGGGGATCATTCATTCACAAACATTTCCAATATCTTGACGTAGCTCAGGTAGTTATATATCTCGTCATGGCTATTGGTGTTGGAGATGTTGTATGATTTTGAAATGGAAGTTGGAACAGGTGTTCCATAGGTCTGGATTTTTCCTTTTCTAGTGATCATTCTGGACATCCCGTCACCTGCGCAAACAAAAAAACTATAGTTAATAGTGTGGTTTTAGGATTGAAATAAAAACACTAGAAAGATTAGTATCCTTCTTTCTTAGAGGACGAGAGTTGTATTCAATCAAGTAGAGATGACAGATAATTTCATATGCGACTTTTATTTTTTCTTTACGAGAAAGTGCAAAATAATATGAGTATTGGTGTTATTTAAAACATTTTGTCAATTCCCTCAAAACTAAAACGTAATAAACGAAAGGTACGATACAGGTTGGACTCAATCATGGAAGTACATAGACAATAAATACATTCGTGGGAGATTGAAAGTTATATCCGTTAAGGCACAGGAGAATTTGAAAAATTTGGGGGAGTCGCAAAGTTGTCGTCGTTGAAATTTGATGGGAACAAGAGGTGTGGATCTAGGTGAGAAAACACATACAATGGAGATAATTATGTTATTAACCGATTAAGAGTGATTACAAGGTCTAAGTTTGAGAAAAAAATCCTTTTAATGTTCAATTAGATGACCGTTGGGCATTAATCCATTCTTCATTAATGTTGACAACACATAGAGGTAGTTATGGGGGACCCATTACTTAGAAACATGTGAGATCTACAACAGAAGAGGGATCAATGATGACTTGGTTTATATGATTTGTAGGATGATAAATGTGACAGTTGGATAGATAAGAGTGATATCATCATCAATGAGGAGGGTAGGTACAAGAGAGTGTCCAAGGGGAAAAATTATAACAATTAAAAGAATTATCCACAGAAAATTAGTTGATCTCACCTTGCCACGTGTAAGGAAAAGAGAGATCATGTAGTGGTTGATATGAAGGCTTCATGGGGAAGGTAATAACTGAGGTGTACTTTAGAGAAAGGGCCATGCAATCTGTTGGGATGTGACTAGGAGAGAGAGGGGCTTCTTGTCGTCGAAAAAAAAGATAGGAGCATGAGGATGACAGTGTGTTGCTAACTTCCAACAATAACAATATGAGGCATCGTCATCGGATAAATATGAAGGTGTTCATGTGCGCATATATCATAAGGGCACGATCACAAAAAGGAAGGAATAGAGTAATGTCAAAAGTAGGTGGGGGGAGACCTAACGTTAGTGATTTAAGTTTCTAGCATGTAGATGAAGGTTAAGAGAAAGATACCACATGAAATAAAATAAAAGTGTGCTTTCCCACTCTAAGACTAATAACATTTAAGTGGGTAATGAGTTGTTGTTCCATCACAACAAACAATGACTTACTAGGAAGAACCAGTTATCTCTAAGATCGAAGGAAAAGTACTGAAACCTCATCAATTTTGTTTCTACCTCTAGATAGTTCATATAGTTTACTAGTTTAGGACCCCGCATTCAATTAGCCGTAAAAGTCAGAAGAAAATGCTATTTCTTATGATCTTTTGTATAATCCTAGTGGGTGTTTATGGAGATTATATATCCAATAGTTAAACATGAGGGGTACACAACAAAGAAATGTTTACCAACCGATATGGATTGTAGTTTGTTCCTCACCTCTCTTTCCCATAATTTATTCACTGTCAGCGAGTGTCCATAAAACCGACAAAGGTTCCTTGGTATCATAAAATCATATCCTCTCTTCCAGTGAGAGTCCATAATCCCGACATTTTTTTCTCATACTTCCCGCACTTTTAATAGTTCTTTCAACTTCCTTGCATTCATTCTTCTCTACCCTCATTTTTTATAGATATATGATTTATGTGTTTCTTTTGCTACATGTGTGAAGGTGAGTAGCAAGTAGGGTGATACAGGAGTTACTTTGATATCCAAGTCTCAATCGATGGTTCATTCTTGAGTGTTCCTCACATGAGTTACTGGTAGAGTAGAGTTAAAAAAATAATGGGGTAATACCACTGGATGTATGCAAAAAATATCAATTTTTTCAGAGCAATTCGAAAAATTTTCGTCAAGCATAGGATTGTATTGAGAGTGGTCACACATAATAAATATGACTAATGTAAGTTATTGGAAGGTGTATAATTTGTAGTTCCGATGATTTCCCTAGGCTTGAGTGAACCAACTCCTATTTTATGTGTCGTCATATATTTTGGAGAAATGTTAAGTGATAGGCCCTTTGATTATTGATGGGTGAGAGGTTCCCCAAGAGTAAAGTGGTTAAATGGGTTGAACCATTTAGGGTTGTGATTATGGGGAAAGGACTGGTATGGGGTGGTGAGTTTCTAATGATTGTATATTAACAAGGGAGAAAGAAAAAAAAACACTAAAGAAGAAAAACTGGGAAAAAGTCAAGTTGGGAAAGATAAAATATGATTGCATTGAAAATAATAGGGAATGAGAAAGGATCAGAACTAAAGGAAATCCTACTATGTACAAGACTACAATCACCATGGGTGATTAGGAGAAGTATTTTTTTAGGATATGGCCATTGACAGGAAGCTCCTCCTCCTCTCCCTGTAGCATCTTAAGTTTGAAAGTCCTAAGACCTATTTTCCGGTGGATTTTATAAGGTCCCAACCATAGCTTATGAAATTTGGAGTGTTTCCCTTTTAGTTCAATTTCCTTATCCCACTTGAGTACATATAATGTGGGGTCGATCCATGAGTCAAGTAGTACTTAATTTCGTAGAACCATGGGTTTGACCTGACCGGGTTGTAACATAGTTATCTCTCAAATATATGATGATATTGATATAGAGCATCTTCATGTGGCTCAATACATGGTGATTCAGTGGCCAATTTGCATAGTCCTTGCCATTTAACAATTTTCCTAGGCTTGATCTTCGGGTCATATTCTTGTAGGGTCTTTATCCTATTGGCTCTCTTTTATTCTAAGTCTCTCTGTACTAGGACATTTCTAACAACTAAGTATGGAACAATGAATTTAATTTTATATTTAAGTAATAATGGTTGAAAGTGATTGACAACTTTAAATACCGCATAGGCTTGTTTATCAACTTTAGGATAGTCTAGCTCAACTCCTTGTAGACCCGAACGCATAAAATCCACAAGAAACTCATCTCCTTTTGAATTCTTATATATTAAGACATATGAAAATGCAATATCATAGGAGAAGGTGAAGAGGATGAACTCTCTATCAAAATATGAGATCAACAATGAAGGGGATTGTGTGATACATTCTTTGATTCCATCAAAGGCCTCCTTTTTTTAAGGCCCCCATTTGATTTCGTTCTTCTTTTTAATGATATATTGTAGGGGTTTTACAATTTTGGTGAAGTTGGAGATGAACCATCTCACAAAATGTATCCTCCCGAAGAATGACTGCATGGTCTTCTTATTGTGAGGGGGAGGGATATTAGTAACTTCTTCAGTTCTCCTTGATTCAATCCACATACTATGATTGGAAAAAATGAAACCCAAGAGTTTACCTTCGTCATTAGAGAAAACATATTTATTGGGGTTCAAAGAGATTCCATATCTCTTGAATTTGTTGAATACCTTCTTCAAATGATAGATGTGGTCCTCTCTATTTTTTGAGAATATGGTTAGATCATCTAGGTATACTACAACACATTCTCCCAATAGACCCCAAAAGTAAATGTCCATGGCTTTTTGAAAAGTTACTCTAGCATTGATCAGTCTAAAAGGCATATTCCTATAGGCATATGTTTTCAATTTGGTTCTAAATGTTGTCTTTATTTGATCTTCGTGAGCCACTAAGACCTAGTTATATCCAGAGAAACCATCTAGTAGGGACATAGTTTCTGACCCAGACACACATAATAGATTTTTCTCCATGGGGGGTACCAGGTAGTTATCTTTCTCTAAGGATCTGTTTGCGTTTTTGAAATCAATGCAATGTCTGATATCCCCATTCTTATTCCTTACTGGTACCAAGTTAGAGATCCACTACGTATTTCTTACTCGAAAAATGATTTTAGCAGCTAACAATTTATTCAACTCTGCTTTGATTTGAGGTTCAAGGCTAGGGTGCATATTCCTCAACTTTTGCTGGAATGGATTGGTTTGGGGTTTCATGGGAATGAAATACTGTATAATATTCATATCATATTTCTTGATATCCTCATATTCCTTGGATAATGTGTATTTATATTCTTTGAATAATTTGATGTACAACTGCCTTTCTTCAGGAGAATTTTTTTTTCCAAGATAAACATTATGAGGTGTAATATTTGACCCCAAGTTTACTACTTCGAATTGCATGTATGTTCTATTAGTATTTCAATTGGTGACCTTTTTGAACTTATATTGAAGGCCGTAGATATTTTCCAGCCTACCAACACTCTTGGGGATATTGTTGGTTGGGCCTAACTTGTTTGTTGCTTTAGTGGAATCAGTATTATTTGTATTCATTAGTAGGTCATGCTAACCTTCATCTATGATAGAATCCTTGAAGGTATATTGCAGGTGTAGGAAATTTATGAGCTTCTAGTCATCATCAAAGACCCTCCAATTCACAATATTGTTAGGATTTGATGGCCTATACAAAATTTCAACAGAGAAGGAGTTAGGCATAAATATGTCCAAGGGTATTAATCTAGACACTATGTTAGCTAGAAAATTGGCATCAAAATTCAGTGATCGAGGAATGAAATTGATATTAAATGAAGCAAAGGATTTAATTAGTTCCCAAACCTCTGACTGATAATTTTTTAAGTGACTTGAAAGATAATGAATGGTGTTTTGTACCTGTCTTAAAATGATTTCAGAATCACCAAATACCTTAATTTTTTTTTTCTTTTAAGTGTACTACATTCCTTATCCCCTATACTATGGATTCGTAGCTGACAATTTTGTTTGTGCAAGGAAACTCCAGTCTGTAAGAAATTAACATATTTGTTACATTTAGGTATTTTACTATGAAACAAGTGATGCAGGAGCATCTCTCCATGTCATCCAACCAGCCAGCCAACCACGTCGAGCGCACGCATTCAAAGCTGAAGAGAGGCGTCGTCCTCATTTTGATTTAGAATTGAATGTAATTTAATGCTTAAGCTATTGAGTTGTGAAGCCGTGCCTTTGCGCATGCTATAGATAATTAGGCCTTTAATGTTTGTAAGGCTAAGATCTAGATCCAGATAACGGACTAGACAACCCATTCAATGTAATTGAATAGGGTAGGTAGATTTGGAGGGAAGAGCTCGAAGAGCCTCCTCATGTAAAAAGATCAATGGTATCTCTTACAGAGTTAGTTGAGAGAGAGAGAGTAGAGTGAAAAAAAGAGTTAGAATCTGCGAGTAGAGAGCAGAAGAGAAGGAGCCGAGACCTTGTTACAGGCTGTGCTCAGGAACACCTTGTAAATACAGGCATTTTCCATATTTAATACAAAGAGCGGTTTTTCCTACATGATTATGTGTTAAATGAATGTCTGTGAGTGTTCTTCATATGATATGAATGTATGCTGTAGATGTATGTTGTAGGTTGGCATTTGCAGGAGTATGTCTGATTTAAGGAGAAGGTCTTTGAGGTTTCATGCCAGGAGGGTGTGATAGAGTACTGCGGTCTCTGAATTCTAGTGAAATGAAGCAGTTCTGAATATTGCGGGTTCAGACAAAGATGTGCTGTAGCACAAGAACTGAAGTCAACAACTCAGGAAGACCTTAAGGTTACTGAACACCTTGGAGGTAAGGTTGTGTAGGAGATATACAGTTGTAGACAAACGCTCTGAGGAGTTCTGTGAAGCTCTACCAAAGGGGAACTGAGCCAGTGCAAGGAGTGCACAGAGAAAGAACTTTGTTGTGGGTTCTTAAGAAGTCAGAATCACTGAGGATTCCTAACACTCTGTCAGGTGGGCATTGAGACATTGTGTAGACAGACACAGGGAGAAGAGAACTATTTGAGTTCTGTAAATTGAGGAAGAATCCGTCGAGGGATCTTCCCAGGGTTGCTGAACACCCTGATAGGCTCAACAAAATCTTGCTTAAGGAAAGGATATCCAGGAGGGCATCTAAATTCTCCATCTGAGGGAGAAAGGAGGGAAAAACTGAGTTTCCTTGGAGGTCGAAGCTACAGGAAAGATCAGGGTTGATAGCAATTGCGTGTGCATGTGAAGACTCTGTAGGAGCGCAGACGTCAAAAGCCTTTGAGGATTGGGGAGAAAAGCTTAGGAGGAGTTAGTTATTTTATGTGCCCAGTGAAGTTCTGAGTCGAGAGTTCGCAGGGAAGAAAGAAAAGATTAAATCCTTTGGAATACTTGGAATTCTTCCAAGTTTAAGAAGAACGTGCAGAAGCTCTGAGGAGTACAGCTGCCGTTGGATGGGCCGATAGATTCTGGACCGCTGAAATTTCTACGTCCAGGAGGCACACAGGAGAAGCACACGGGAGAAATGATCTACGCCGTCAGATCTTGAGCGAAGAATCCAACAACCGTTTGATTGGTAGGGAGTTGCAAATGGTTTAACCATTAGCGCAGAGAAGTGGGTATAAAAGTCCCGAAAGGATTGACACATCGAGATATCGGCATTCGGGATATCAGAGTTCTCGAGGTCAAGAAGTTGAGTGATCGATAGCGAAAGTTCCGAATTAGCGAGATTTTATCTGAGCCGTTTGGTTGTTGGAGGACACGTGTCACATGATCACCCATTTCGGTTATTCGGACAATGAAATCGCATAGAGGCGAAAGTTTCGTTATGGGCCTAGTTGACGTCACATCAGGATATTGGGATTTGTAGGATCGGGGATCCCGTGGAAAATAGGTCCATGCATTTTGGCATTCAAAAGTCCGAAATCGTGAAGAAGGCGAAGACTGGGAAATTGCCAATCGGGATTTCGCGTATTGGAATTTTGAGGGTCCAAAGGACAAGAGGTTGAGCGCATCGGTCGTGAAACCTTGAAATAGGGTCACATTCATATGAGAAGAGGTTGTGTGGGCCAAGACTTAGCCCGAGGGCTAGTCGCTAACGGAGGTGTTTCGGCACTTCGGGGATTCGGTGATCAGGAGACCGCGAAGACAGTGGTTCTCGTGACATCGGGGATCAGAGAATCCAGAAACCCAAAATTACATCGGGGAACTCACGGTTGAATGCAGAAGAGCCGTGAGGGAGAAAAGGCAGGACCTGTGGATTGGGTTTTCATCAAAGATTCCATAAGGGAATCAAATGAGCCGCTTCGGCTCACAAACTGACTGAGAGCGATATTATGAGCAAGCATTTTGAGGAAGCCTGCATGAAAGTGGTATCAGAGTGGGAAGTTGTTTGTATATTACAAGCAGAGGGAGAAGGCTAAGCAAGACAGGGTGGTTGAAGACTCTGTAATGGTTGTTTGTAGGTAGGCAACAATCAAGAAGACAGTCAGCAGAACTGTAGAATGAGGTTGGAAACACTCGGGATGTAGAGTGACAGCCGCAGACTTGCCAGGAAGGCAAACAGAGGCAAAAACATGGCTATTGAAGGCCATAGGTATGTTGAAAGGAAAAACCCAGAGCTGATGAGCGCAACCAAAAGGGGGAAAGAACTTGCCAACATCTGAGCAAGAATGGAAGAGCTTGAACTGCAAATGCAGCAGAATACCAAGCCGAGATGGGTATATGAATGGCCCATGAAGAAGCCGAAGATAAAATGGCCAGTCAAGGAGTTGATGGCTAGAAGATAGCGTAGACTATTAAGAGGATGGTTGAGGCATACTAAAAACCTCGACGGACCTGAGGAAATGGTTCAGGTATGTGAACCAGAGACTAGGAGAGATCTTAGTGAAATAGGATCAGTTGAAGATCTCAAGAACTGCCAAGTGAGAAGAGATGAAATTCCATATTGTCAGGTGGGAAAAGAGTTGAGATCAGCTGAAGATCTCATGGACTATCAGGAGGACAGCCAAGGAATTTCACATTTCCAGCTGGGCAGTGATATGAGGTCGTTGCGGGATATCGAAGACTGCCAGGAGGGTAGTAGAAGCATCCCATATTTCCAGGTGGGCAAGGATGAGCAAATGAGACTATCTAAGGGTCTCATGAACTCAGAAGTGAGTCGAAATCAGTGGGAGGAGCTGACAGAGGATGAAAATTCATATGGTTTTCCAAGCCATGTGAATGAAGATGATGACAAGTTAAAAACTTTCACCATCCGAGACGCTGATTTTAGGAGCCTTATAATGATTGGGGGAATCGAGATATTCCTACCACTTGCCTAGGAGGACGAAAAAATCTGTGTTGCAGTTGTGGCAACAACAGAAGGACAGCTAGCTGAGACTGTCGCAGATATATGAAGCTGCCCAAGTAGGAGAGGAAAATGAGCATTTTGAGGAGTGTCTCAATGCATTCAGCCAGGAAGCTGGGGAAGCTGTAACACTGAAGCTGATAGTAGTAGAAGTAGGAGGGGATAATGAGTATTTTGAGGAATGGCTCAATATTTTTAGCCAGAGGACTGAAAAGACTGCAACATGGGAGTTTGTAGCAGTAGAAGAAGAAGCAGGTAGCATTAGTTTGGCTGATCTGTATGAACAAGTTTAATACCTGGAGAGAAGGGTGAAAGTGCAGGGCATTCACATCCAACAAGTGAAGTTGGAAACTGATGAAGAAAGCATGGGAGATCACGATGATCTGCTCATATGGTGAAACTTCTTGCAGCTGAGGAGACTGCATGAACAGAGACAACCCTTGGAGCAGCTGGACAAAGTGATCCAGGAGATCAGAGAGCTGATGTTAGGGTCAGTAGAAATTGTCATCAAGGAGAAGTTGAATAGGAGGAAAGTAGTAGTAGCAGCGCAGAAGCAGCAGCAGCAGCAGAAAGATGGAGCAGATGAACCGCTCCAGAGGACGATTTGGGATCTAGGAGGATTTCCACAGCTGAGATGGGAAGCTCATGAGCAGGAGCTCATGAATTTCACAACTGAGGAGTATGATGCAGGAGCATCTCTCCATGTCGGCCAACCAGTTAGCCAGCCATGTCGAGTGCACGCATTCAAAGCTGAAGAGAGGCATCGTCCTCATTTTGATTTAGAATTGAATGTAATTTAATGTTAAAGCTGTTGAGCTGTGAAGCCGTGCCTTTGCGTAGGCTGTAGATAAGTAGGCCTTTAATGTTTGTAAGGCTGAGATCGAGATCTGGATAGCATATTAGACAACCCATTCAATGTAATTGAATAGGGTAGGTAGATTTGGAGGGAAGAGCTCGAAGAGCCTCCTCATGTAAAAAGATCAATGGTATCTCTTAAAGAGTTAGTTGAGAGAGAGAGAGAGAGTAGAGTGAAAAAAAGAGTTAGAATCTGCGAGTAGAGAGCAGAAGAGAAGGAGACAAGACCTTGTTATAGGCCGTGCTCAGGAACACCTTGTAAATACATACGTTTTCCATATTTAATACAAAGAGCAGTTTTTCCTGCATGATTATGTGTTAAATGAATATCTGTGAGTGTTCTTCATATGATATGAATGTATGCTATAGATGTATGTTGTAGGTTGGCATTTGCAGGAGTATGTCTGATTTAAGAAGAAGGTCTTTGAGGTTTCATGCCAGGAGGGCGTGACAGAGTACTACAGTCTCTGAATACTAGTGCACTGAAGCACTTCGGAATACTGTGGGTTCAGACAAAGACATTTTGCGGAATAAGAACTGAAGTCAACAACTCAGGAAGACCTTAAGGTTACTGAACACCTTGGAGGTAAGGATGTGTAGGAGATATACAGTTGCAGACAGAAGCTCTGAGGAGTTCTGTGAAGCTCTTCCAGAGGGGCATTGAGCCAGTGCAAGGAGTGCACAGAGAAATAACTCTGCTATTAGTTTTTAAGAAGTCAGAATCACTGAGGATTCCTGACACTCTGCCAGGTGGGAATTGAGACATTATGTAGACAGACACAGTGACAAGAGAACTATTTGAGTTCTGTAAATTGAGGAAGAATCTACTGATGGATCTTTGCAGGGTTGCTGAACACCCCGATAGGCTCAAAAAAAGGTTGCTTGAGGAAAGGATAGCCATGAGGGCATCCAAGTTCTCCATCTGAGGGAGAAAGGAAGGAAGAACTGAGTTTCCTTGGAGGTAGAAGCTACAGGAAAGCTCAGGGTTGATAGCACTTGCATGTGCATGTGAAGACTCTACAGGAGCGCAGACGTCAGAAACCTTTGAGGATTGGGGAGAAAATCTTAGGAGGAGTTAGTGCTTTTATGCACATGGCAAAGTTCCGAGTCGAGAGTTCGCAGGGAAGAAAGCAAAGATTAAAGCCTTTGGAATACTTGGAATTCTTCAAAGTTTAAGAAGAACGTGTAGAAGCTTTGAGAAGTACAACTGTCGTTGGATGGGCCGATAGATTCTGGACCGCTAAAATTTCTACATCCAGGAGGCACACAGGAGAAGCACATAGAAGAAATGATCTGCGCCGTCAGATCTTGAGCGGAGAATCCGACAGCCGTTTGATTGGTAGGGAGTTGCGCATGGTTTAACCCTTAGCGCAGAGAAGAGGATATAAAAGTCCCGAAAAGATTAACACATCAGGATATTGGCATTTGGGATATCGGAGTTCTTGAGGTTGAGAAGTCGGGCAATCAGTACCAAAAGTTTAGAATTAGCAAGATTTGATCTGAGTCGTTCGGTTGTTTGAAGACACGTGTCACGTGATCACCCATTTTGGAGATCTGGACACTGAAATTGCACAGAGGTGAAAGTTTTGTTGTGGGCCTAGCTGACATCACATTGGGATATTGGGATTCAGAGGATTGGGGATCCCGTGGACAAGAGGTCCATGCATTTCGACATTCAAAAGTCCAAAATCGCGAAGAAGGAGAGGACCGGGAAGTCGCCAATCGAGATTTCATGTATTAACATTTTGGGGGTCCAAAGGAAAAGAGGCTGAGCGCATGGGTTGTGAAACCACGAAATAGGGTTGCGATCATATGAGAAGAGGTTGTGTGGGCCAAGACTTAGCCCGAGGGCTAGTCGCTGACGGAGGTGTTTTGACACTTCAATGATTTGGTGATTGGGAGACTGCGGAGACAATGGTTCTCATGAAATTGGGGATTAGAGAATCCCAAAACCCAAAATTACATCGGGGAACTCGCGGTTGAATGCAGAAGAGCCGTGAGGGAGAAAAGGTAGGACCTGTGGATCAAGTTTTCATCAAAGATTCCAAAAGGGAATCAAATGAGCCGCTTCGGCTCATGAACTGACTGAGAGTGATCCTGTGAGCGGGCATTCTAAGGAAGCTTGCATCAACCAGAACCTGTACCTTCTAGATATCTATATCCATCGAAAAATAATGTCCACATGTCAGGATCCCCTTTTTTTTATTTCAACTAGTTTTTTAAATTTTCATATTTTTTTGTTTTAATGGGGTTAGTAGAGTTAGTGTGTTTTTCTAATCTATCCTTGGAGATTATGCTAGGTTGTAAATAAAAAAGATTGTTAGTCTGACTAACAATATTAAAATTAGTCTCAACAATCTCAGTGTAGTGAAGGATTCTAGATTGTGCATCAGATTCCACAAAGGGTTATATTTTAGTGGTGTAATTCCCAAAGAATGTGTCATATGACTAATTCCCAGGGATTGAGTTATTGAACATTACTAGTTCATTTGGGTCATCCAGGTCCATGAATTAATGTACCTCTCTTTATTGATCCTAATCTGGTTCATCTTACCATTGTAGGAGAGCCATAGGTGTGACCAATCAGTGCCAAACTAATCATTCATCATAGTTGACTAGTCTCAAATTAGAAGAATACGATAGTTTTCAGGTATATCGACCACAATGATACCGATGGTTTGGTGGAATTTTTGATTGACAAACATCCTAATCAACAAATTCTTCAGTTCCCTGATGAATTTTACCTTGGTCATGTCTAACTAAATAATTTGAATGTTAGATTTGATTTTGTGGCATGATAACAAAAAATAAAAAATAACAGGTCATCGACTAAGGCTTGGTTTTTTGCATTTATATTTTTATAATTTTAATTAAATTAATGGTAGGTGTCATATTAATGGCATTAGTGAATACTTCCAATGTGCAGAGGATTGATAATTTCCATCAACCATTTTCTACCCTTTTCAATACATAAACTATTTATAACAATATAAATTTTAATGAAAACCACTTACTTATATTAAACTATATTTTAATTTTACATATTAAAATAGGTTCTAAATCATGTTTTTATTTCAAATTTTATTTCAAAGTAAATATTTTAATTTCACATTTTCTTGAATAAATATATTGAAAGCTCGAAAAGAAACCAAAGACTAACATAACCAATTTAGTGTTGAACTATCATAGTGAATACTTCCATTAATGGTAGGTGTGATATTAATTCCATTAGTGAATACTTCCAATGTGAAGAAGATTGATAATTTTTAGATCAACCATTTTCTACCATTTTCGATACATAAACAATTTATATCAATATAAATTTTAATGAAGATCACTTACTTATAATAAAGCATATTTTAATTTTACATATTAAAATAGGTTCTAAATCATGTTTTTATTTCAATTTTTTTTTAATAAATATATTGAAAGCTCGAAAAGAAACCAAAGACTAACATAACTAATTTAGTGTTGGACTATCATTTGATTGTGAATTTTCAATAAATAAACCAAGGATGAACATATTTCATTGTGAATTTTCAATTTTGAGTTCATAGTTTTTACTAAATTTTGGATTGATAGAAGTCTATGCCCTATCAAAATAAAAGAAGGGCGTAGATTGATGCATTGATCAAGATGTTTAAATTTACAATTTGCATTGTTAAATTCAATTGATTATCACTTGAATGGGATGGAATAAAACCCATATCACCCAATGAAAATTGGATTTTACCTCAGTAGTCTAATTTACTAATTTTTCATCACCATAGTCTAATACTAATTTTTCATCACCATGGACTCAGAATTTTTTTTTTATGTTTTCACTCTCTCATAAGAAACTCACATATATTTTTAATATAATTTTTTTTGTTTGTTGTTTTTTCCAATCTAATATTATTAATAAGAGGCAATTGAGAAGTCTAAAACCTAACTTGAGCATCCCTCTAGTCACCAACCCTCATTTCTGAGTGTCTTTTGGGGTGAGGGGCTACAAAGTGGGAAACCATAAAATTTGATGACTTGTTTGACTATTTTCAACCGTATTTCCAAATCAAACAAAATTTAAATTATAAGTTAGAAAGTATAATTTGATAACTACCCAGATCGCCCATCACTACATAATCGACTCCACTATATACAAAATCAACTCTATTTCACATACTCAAAATCAATCAAAATTTAAATTATAAGTTAGAAACTATAACTTGATAACTACCCAGATCTCCCATCACTACACAATTAACTCCACTGTATACAAAATCATCTCTATTTCACATAGTACAAATAAAACAAAATTTAAATTAGAAGTTAGAAACTATAATTTGATAACTACCCAGATATTCCATCACTATACAATCACCCCCACTGTATACAAAATCAACTCTACTTCACATAGTACAATGATGTTTATACAGTGATGTTTATAAATAAAATGAAATAAAACATTTTTAATTTCAACACAGTATGATAAAACATAAATTAACCTTGTTTTTTTAGTAAATAAAGTAGGATCCTTATATATCAATAACTGCTTA
>JASDQU011312058.1:4397-16203 GCA_032191745.1 Picea mariana
ACACATTGCATATTCATTTTGGAGAGCAGAAGTTGCGCAAGCTATTGAGGATCTAGATAGAGGAAAAAATAAATAAATATAAAGTGGTTAGAGGGACAATGCAACATCATCTTTGAGGAAATAAGTTGCAACAAGATCAAGAAAATAAAGAACTCTAGAGTTCTCAACCAACAATATCAGATTATATAAAGAAAATAAAGAACTTTGCCATGCCTTTCCTTTTCCATGCCTTGCCTTGCCTTTTCCATTTCCATACCATGTCTTTCCATACCATTCCTTTCCATTCCATGCCTTTCCATACCATGCCATGCCTTTCCATGCCATTCCTTTCCATATCATTCCTTGTCTTCCCATGACTTTCCATGCCATGTCATGCCTTTCTTTTCCTTCACTTTCCATGCCTTTCCTTTTCCATGCCATGCCTTTCCTTTTCCATTCCTTTCCTTTCCTTCACTTTCCATGCATGGTATGGTATGGTATGATATGCAAGTGAAGGAATAAATTTCCTTGCCATGCCATGCCTTTCCTTGCCATGCCATGTCATGCCTTGCCTTGCCATGCCATGTCATGCCTTGCCTTTCCTTGCATGGTATTTCCTTTCCATGCCTTTCCTTTCATTGTATGGTATGGTATGGTATGGTAGGGTATGGTATCATATGGTATGGTATGGTATGATGTGGTATGGTATGGTATTCCTTGCCTTACCATGGGCTTACATGGTATGGTATGGTATGGTATGCCTTGGTATGTTATGGTATGATATGCTATTCCATGGTATGGTATGGTATGGTATGGTATGCCTTGCCTTGCCTTGCCTTGCCTTGGTATGGTATGGTATTCCTTGCCATGCCTTGCCTTTCCTTCACTTGACATGTCTTGTCTTTCCATACCATGCCTTTCCATACCATGCCTTTCCATCCCATGCCTTTCCATATCATGCCTTGCCATCCCATGAGTTTTAGATGAGCAAACCATTAGTTTCATTGGATCAGGAGCACTAGGTTTCAAGTCCCTGCGCTGTCATTACGTCCTCCAGAAAACCATTTGTTGGAGTATCTTTGGCGCTAGGATTTTGGTAAATGAGGCATAATGCAATTTTTGAAGAGGAGGTCGATTTTCAAGAACACTATGTCAAGAATGTTTGGAGAGTGTAGTCACATGGGCCTTGGAAAAATAGACTTGCATGAGCTTACGAAACTCCGTTATGTAGCTCAGTTTGGATTTTATGCCCCCGGACCAAATTGGCCACCTGTCCCTAAATGACTTGAGGAGGCGAGTTGCAACTCATGATAAAGATCAAAACGAGACTCAAATGGAAAAACCGTCAATTGCATTGGATACGAAGCAACGAGTTTCAGCTAGTGGCACCCCTCCATTGTCATTTGGTCCTTCGTAAAATCGTTTGTTGGAGTATCTCCGACACTAGGGTTTTGCTCAATGAGGCATAGTTAAATTTCTAAAGAGGAGGTCAATTTTCAAGAACACTACGTCGACAATTTTTGGGTAGTGTAGTCGCATGGGCCTTGTCCAAACTTACTTTTGGGAGCTTATGAAATTTTTTTATGCCGCTCGGTTTGGATTTTATGCCCCCGGACGAAATTGGCCACATGTCCTTGAATGCCTTGAGGAGGTGAGTTGCAAATCACGATAAAACTCAAACCAGGATTCAGATGTGTGAACCATCAATTGCATTGGATCTGGAGCACTAGGTCTCAGCTAGTGGGGTGCCTCCATTGTCATTCCATTCTCCAAAAACTTTTTTGTTGGAGTATCTCTGACACTAGGGTTTTTCTCAATGAGGCATAGTGCAATTTATGAAGAGGAGGTTGATTTTCAAGAACACTATGTCAGAAATTTGTGGGTAGTATAGTCATGTGGGTCTTGGCCAAACAAACTTTCAGGAACTTAGAAAACTATTTTATGCCACTCGGTTTGGATTTTATGACCCCAGACCAAATTGGCCACATGTCCCTTAATATCTTCAGGAGGAAAGTTGAAACTTGCGATAAAAATCAAAGCGAGACTCGAATGGGATAATCATCAGTTGCATTGGATCTAGAGAACCGAGTTTTAGTTGGCGGGGCCCCTCTGTTGTCATTCCATCCTCTAAAAGTCATTTGTTGGAGTATATATGGAACTAATTGTTTTCTCAATGCTTATTACATATGTTTGACAATTTAAAACCTTGTTAGGCTAGACATGGAAGGGAAAGTGTTGGCCCTTGGTTATGGAAGGTTGCGAAGATTAAGGAAATAAGCGTGAAGTGTGAACTGCATGGAAGACAAGTTGACTGAGATTGGGTCAAAGTGACCAAAAGAAAAGAAAAGATGGAGTGAAGTAACAGAAATCAAGCCATTGGACGGGCAGAGCGAGGAAGACATATCAACAAGGAAGATGGATTGTGGATGACTGAGTAAGCATAAAAAGCCACCAATAGATTCTTTGGAGCACCTCATAAGAAAGAAGGAAAGACATGCTAGAGAAGCCCCGAAAACATGGGTCAAGTTGACCTTGGGTTTTAGACACCTAGGGTTTTGGTATTTAGGGTTTTGACACCTAGATTTTAGCCTAAGGATGTCCGAGAGTCATTGTAACATATAAATAAAGGGCAAGAGGACCTGGGATGTAGTGGGAAAAAGAGAATATGTATGATGAGTGATTGTTGTTATTATAGAGAGAGAAGTATTGTGTGGTGAGAGAAGTCTTTGTTGTAAGATCTTCAGTTGGGTGCAAAGATCAACCCAGCAATTGGGTGCATAGGGAGGGGAGAGAGGAGAAGAGAAATAAAGAGAGAGAGATATGCAAGATAAGTGCAGATAGAACTGTATGCTTTCATCTAATATATTATAAAGAACAGTTTTGTGGACATATCCCTAGGGAGAGGGTGAACCATGTATATCATGTTATTATGTGTGATTGATGTTGTGTTCTTCTGATATCTGATATACTATTAATGCAATATTGTGGTAGATCTGAGATATAGTTCACGCAGTAGGCTTAAGAAAGATAAAGAATAGCTATATCTTTGTGAGAGTGTTGTCCTGGATCCGCTTTTCATTTCCTCTGGTTGTAGACACATGTGTCCTACAACCCCCTATAACTACTTCGGGAGAGACTGCATCTACTTTGAAGGTGTTACCGAAAGGGCCAGTAGTTAGGGATTATTGGTGCGCTATTAGAACTGAACCATGGGTCTGCCCCTATGCCAACAAATGTTTCTGTTGCCGAGACCGAGATATTCTTGAGGGAATGTCAAGGTGGTTTCCATCGAAAAAAGAGATACAAAAGTGGATAGAAGAACAAGAGACGGACTTTGTTGAAGCTCAGAATAAGAACCCTAATATTAGTATAGAGGATTGGTTGGGAAGGTATATTTTCACTGATATAGATGAGATTTTATTTGGAGGAATTCATACGGAGATATACCAATGGAAAGCCACATTATCAGATACCCAGTTTGAGATCAGACTCAGAACGCCTGTGGTTTGGACGTCGGAACTGATCAAGAAGGTCAAGAGATTTGATAACACTATGTCAAGAGCAGTAGATCACTAGTTTGATAGTACCATTGGAGGGTATATCACTGAGTTTTCTATTGATAAAGTAGAATCATATAGCCAAGAAGAGAGATATTTCTTTAAGGGACCAAGAGGAATTTTTTTACACTTATTGAAGTTGAAGATCAAAATGTTATTGCATGAGAAGAACATCATGAAGATACAGTAGTGGGTCATATTTAAAAATCTAATGTTCAAGAATTCACACAGCGACAGTGACACAGAGGTAGGACACATGTATAGTGGTAGAACTTTCAGAGAAGTTCCTCTGGTGAATTTGTTTGAACAGAATCACGAACCACCATCACAGGAGGAAGGGTTCTATAGTGGAGAAGAAGAAGAGGTACTAAATAAGGAACATTCAAAGTTCATTGGGGTAGAAGAAGGGAATACTAAAGAACCTCGCTGACAAGAGTCAGAAACTTTAGGGACTGCACAGACTATTGAAGTAAGTACTATTATACCTCTTGTTGTTTTAACAACATTAAGTAACCAGAGTAACATAAGTTATCAGAACACTCAGAGCACTGGTACAAGAGGTTTAGTGCATACTCAGTGAGGAACCCTAGGAAGATCTATGGAAGATGAGATGAGGTTACCCAACTTTAGGGGAGATGGATCTAAAGATCTTGATCACCATTGGTTCTTATGTGAAGTTGTATGGAGTATTAAGAATGTCGTCGGTGAAGCTGTTAAGAGAGATCAATTTAGTACTACCCTAAGAGACTGCGAATAGAGCTGGTACATGAAGTTCATCCAAGGAGTTGTCTAGTCAAAACCACTGAATGAGATCAAGACTGTGTTGATTGTAGAATTCAATAAACCCAAGTCGAAGTCGCAATGCAACACAGAGTTGAAAGAAATCAAGCAAAAAGTAGTTGAACATGTGTGGGAGTTTGATCAGAGATTTAAGACCCTGACAGGTCATTTGAGTTTTCAGATTCCAGACAAACTGAATAAACAATGGTTCATTGTGTTTCCCTCTTACCACATATTATATTCCCTTTGATGCAACATAATATATCTTCGCAAGCTAAGGCGTTGGACATCGCTATGAAACTAGAATCAACCGCTATGGGAGAGTCCAGTTCAAGTATGAGTCAAATTTTGAGACAACTAACTAGCTTATCACTGTAGGTAGAAGATATGAAAAAGGATAAGGGAAAATATAAAAGAAAATATATTTGGTATATCAAATGAAAATTGAAAGGTCATGATAAGGAGCATTGTCCTCTATTCCATCAGTACTTGGCTTCAAGAGCCCTGAGCCCTTTGAAGCAAGTTACTCTATCTTGGTGCAAGGTATGTAGAAATAGACATCACCATGGAGAATGCTATTACATGCAAAAATATTTCAAGACACCTATCAACCTTTACTTCACATTCTGTAAATCTATGGGGAATGATGAGAAATACTGTAGGGATTATGACCTCTTGCATGAAACATCAAGAGACACATATAGAATTCAAGGCGAAGTACATCAAGAAGGAAATACTATGCAGTTCAACTTCCCAAGAAGAGGAAACTTCAAACCCTGTGGAGGATTCAGAGGAAGAGGATGAGGAGGAGGCATGGGATGAGGTTGAGGACAGATCATTTGTTATAACTGCACACAACTAGGTCACTTGGAAAGGGACTGTCAGAGCCCTTGCACCACTTGCAGTTACTGCAACTCATTTGAACATGTCATAGAATATTGTCTTGCATTGTTAGCCAAACTTCAGGAAAGATGAGGAGGGAACCAACAAGTACAACTAATCTCAGTAGAACCTCACAGAGTAGATCCTATAGTCTTTGTTATCAATGGAGGAGGTGCTACTACAGGAGAAGATAGGGGGACTCCCAGGAATATTACAGAAGAATCAGGATTTAGAAGAGTTGCAGAGAAGACATAGGAGTTTGAGACAAAGAAAGAGAAGCAGACATTTGAAGAGGCAAGAAAGAGTTTGGAAGAGATCAATCTTCTTCATCAAAGGCACAACCAAAAGTGAGAGAATGTGGAATTCCCCTATCCTTTGATCAGTCTGCTTCACCCAGAGAAGGAAAAGAGGTAAGCAGACTTATGGAATTCTTATGTACTTGCATTAATTTGATTAAGGATGAAAAAGCCATACAAGAACTACAAAATTTGATCAGACAGTATGAGATAGGAAGGGTATATCCTCTACTGAATAAAGAGGTACATCAACTATCCAAAAAGAGAAGGACAAATAAGGAACTACACCTTAATGCCCAAATTGGAGATTATGATATAGATTATGTGGTCCTCGACTTAGGGTCAGAGGTCAATGTTAGGACGAAGCAAACCTGGGCACTGATGGGAAAACCTAAGTTGATATATTCCCCTATTAGGCTTAGGATGGATAATCAACAGGAAGTAATCCCCTTTGGTAGACTGGAGCATGTCCCTATGGACATCGACGGGGTAAGAACATTTGTGGACTTCGAGGTGATTGAGATAGTTGGTGATAGATGTCCTTATCCTACACTGTTAGGAATTGATTGGGATTTCAACAATTCCACTGTTGTTGACTTAAAGAAATGAAGAATGACATTTTAAGGTGATGGCCTTAGGGTCATTGCACCTCTAGATCTTGATGAAGGTCGAAGATACACAGAACTCGTAAGAGAAGAAGACCGCGCATATGATGTAGAGAATATATATAAATTGACAACAAGACAAGAGGATTACATTAACCCTACAGTAGACGGGAATTTAATCTGGTGAAGTGACAACGCATGTTCATTAGACTCAGAAGAAGAACTGGAGAACTGGAAGAACAAAATGTATGAATTTTCTACACGGAGATGTGCCAGATTGACCAAGGAAGTACGCTGGATTGGCACAAAAGTAACTAACTTGCCCACATTTGATGGTTTAAAACACTTAGAAATGTTCCTATTGGAATTTGAAGAAGTTGTACTAGTACACTAGAGATTGTTGGCACTGTATGAGGCTTTGATAGCTAGCCTAGCAAGATGGTGGGGGACACATAAAAGGAACATCGCAGACTTGATGCAATGTTGCACTTTGATGACAGTACGCTTTTCATAACAAGTCGAAGGATGAGAATTTAGATACAAAGGTCAAAGTTGTCTGAAGGACCATGTTCGAGGTTGTGAGGAGTCCTAGAGCAGCATTCCTTAAGAAAGTGGGTGCATAAATTCATCAATACTCTAGACACAACGCCTATCAATTGGTATCTTCAAGCAGAGTTGTTCCTTACCACTTCAAATTGGTACGGTATGACTGAAAAACTTTATAGCTACATTTTAATTTGAAATCCAGTACCCTTAAGTAGATTAATCTCTACAAGTTGTCAGATAGAAAGTCTTTGAGGAGGCACCTAGCCTCCCTTTGTAGCAAGAAGAGGATGAATGGACTGCACCTCTTCAAAAACTACAACGATGTTACAATATCAATGCCAATGAAAATGATGATAATAGGAATGTGAACATCGCAAAAACGAAAGGACAAAGAGACATAGAAGGACCAGGATTCAAACTACCTTTCATTGGAAAACTGATCAAAATCAAGAAAGTTAATATTGGAACAGAGAAAGCACTTAAGCTTCCTAATGTTGGGGATTACTGGGATGATGACACCATTGATAAGATCACATAATTAGTGCATGATTATCATGACTTGTTCCCAACCAAGTTCACTGATATGAAGGGCATAAAAATGCCCATGGGAGGGATGGATATCCCCTTGAAACCAGATCCAAGGCCATTCAACCACAGACCCTACAGATTGAATCCCAAATATAAGGAGAAAGTGAATATTGAGTTAGATAGAATGCTGGAAGAAGAAATCATAGAACCTATGGAGGAATCAAAATGGACTAGTCCTATGGTGGTACAAGATAATAAGATAGGAGATATCAGGATTTGTGTAGATCTCAGAAAGGCTAATAATGCTTGTTATCATGACCATTCCCTACACCGTTTACAGATGAAGTGTTATATAATGTAGGAGGACAAGAGGCATATTCCTTTACAAATGGATTTTTCAGGTTATCACCAAATCATGATTGCCAAGGAAGATCGTCGTAATACCAAATTTGCAACAGAATGGGGTTGCTACCAGTATACACTGATGCCTTTCAGATTGAAGAATGCACTAGCCATATTTTCCAGGGTGATGGTCGAAGAATTCAAGGAGTTTTTACATAAATTTTTGGAAGCCTATTTTGATGATTGGACTGTTTTTAGCTTATTACAAAATCATATTGAATATTTAAGACTAATGTTTGATAAGTGTAGGCAATGTTATATTTCCCTGAATCTGAGGAAGTGCATATTCTTTTCACCCTTTGGAGTTTTGTTGGGCCACATTGTGTGTAAGCAGGGGTTGCTGGTAGATCCATCCAAGATTTCCATTATTGTTGATCTACCCCCTCCTACTTCAGTTAGACAGATGCGCACTGTGCTGGGACATACTGGATACTACAGGAAGTTCATTAAGGTCTATGCATAGATTACAACACCTATGGAAAATATTATAAATAAAGATTGGCAGTTTCAATGGACAGAAGAATGTCAGCAGAGCTTCGATACACTGAAACAGAAAATGGTTATTGCACCTATTCTGGTTTTTCTAGATTGGAGAAAGGAATTTCATCTGCATGTCGATGAATATTCTATTGCAATAGGAGAAGTGTTAGCACAACTAGGAGTAGGAGAAATTGAACACCCATTATCCTTTTCTAGAAGGAAGCTCTCAACAGCTGAGATAAATTACACCACCATTGAGAGAGAAGGTTTAGCCATGCTGTATGCGTTGTAGAAGTTTTGACACTACTTGTTGGGAGGCCACTTTAATATGTTCACTAATCACTCTGTGTTGAAATACCTAGTCAACAAGCCATTGTTGTGGGGAAGAATATGCAGATGGCTACTGTTATTCTAGGGATATAATTTTGAGATTGTGCTCAAGCCAGGGAGAATGAACAAGGGACCTGATCATTTTTCTAGGTTAGATCATGGAGAGGAACCTACTAGTTTGGAGGATACACTACTAGATGTACAGTTGTTGGCCATTAGAAATATTGATGACCAATTCGTCGAGATAGTCCAGTTCCTGTCAACAGGAATGGCACCTAGTGAATATACAATCATCCAGAAGAAATAGTTGGTAGTGCGCGCTGCATATTTTTCACTTATAGATGAACAACTATACAAGATGGGACCTGATGAGATCTTGAGGAGATGCATTATGGAGGCAGAAAGACCATTGATTGTAGTAGAAGCACATGAAGGCTTCGCAAGAGGACACTACACAGGGAAAGAAACAACACAAAAGGTTCTTAAAGTTGGCCTCTGGTGGCCTACTTTACATAAAGATGCCAAGGAATACTATAAAGCCTACAATGTATGCCAAATATTTGGGAATCCTTCCCGAAGAGATGATATTCCTTTAGCACCACAACTAACTTTGTAGGCATTTGAGAAATGGGCAATTGATTTCGTGGGACCTTTAAACCCACCAAGGAAGCACACAGGAGCTAGATATATCATCACTGTGACAGAGTATTTGACAAGATGGGAAAAAGAAAGAGCAGTTAAGGGATATAGTGCAACTACAGCTGCACAATTTATATTCGAGGACATCATAACCACGTTTGGATGCCCAAAGACCCTGATGCGCGATCAAGAAATGCATTTTATTAATAAGACTATTGAAGCCTTGACTCAGGAATTTGAAGTTCATCACAATAAGAGAACCCCTTACCATCCGAAAGCGAATAGGATGGTCGAAGCTTTCAACAAGATCTTGGAGATAGTGCTAGCAAATATTTGCAGTGTGAACAGGGATGATTGGGATCTGAGAGTACCAGCAGTACTATGAGCCTATAGAACTACTTGCAAGAAGCTAACAATGCAGACTCCATTTAAGTTAGTGTATGTCCTAGAAGCAGTTGTCCCTATGGAATATTTGGTTCCTAGTCTCAGAATTGCAACATTCACAGATATGGATGACACCGACGTTTTTCAAGAGAGGCTTGTGCAGTTGGTAGAGCTCGAAGAAGATTGTTTTGTTGCAAGATTCCATCAGCAGGTACAGAAGGAACGAGAAAAGGACTATCATGATAGGAACATCAAGAAGAAAGTTTTCAAGCAAGGAGATCTAGTATTGGTATACGACAACAAGTTCATGACGAATCTAGGGAAGTTCAAGACACATTGTCTTGGGACATATGAGGTTGTTTACATTACAGAAGGAGGATTTGCGCAGTTGAAAACTTTGAATAGAGAATGCAAGGAAGGTTTGGTGAATGGGAGTCGGTTGATATTGTACTATGACAACTAGTTGCCTCATAGCTCTTAGTAAAAGCATGAGAAGAAAGGTCAAGGTACCAGGTGCACTTGAAACTGGGTACCAGCCACAGAAAAGATAGTCTACACAAGGAAATAGGGGTGGGACGGAGAAAAAAGCACAGGCTTCCCCGTGCAGCCCGAAGATGAAGAAAAACAGAAGGTTCATACCTGAAGTGCCTTGGGACGAGTCACATGTCAGTGTTGGGGGCCTTTTGGCCCTTGGTTATGGAAGGTTGTGAGTATTAAGGAAAGAAGCGCGATGTGTGAACTGTGCGGAAGACAAGTTGACTGAGATTGGGTCGAAGTGACCAAAAGAAAATGAAAGACAGAGCGAAGTAAGAGAAAGCAAGTCGTTGGATGGGGAGAGTGAGGAAGTTATATCAACAAGGAAGATGGATCATGGATGAATCAGCAAGTGGAAAAATCCACCAATAGATTCTTTAGAGAACCTCGCAAGAAACAAGGAAAGACAAGCTAGTGAAGCCTTGAAAACGCGGGTCAAGTTGACCTATGGTTTTAGACACCTAGGGTTTTGGTTTTTATGGTTTTGACACCTAGGTTTTGGTATAAGGATGTTTGAGAGTCACTGTAATGTATAAATAAAGGTCAAGAGGATCTGGGATATAGTGGGAAAAACAGAGATTATGTATGATGAGTGATTGTTTTTATTATAGAGAGAGAATTATTGTGTGGTGAGAGAAGTTTGTGTTGTAAGATCTCCAGCTTGGTGCAAAGATAAACCCTGCAACTGGGTTTGTAGGGAGGGGAGATATGAGAAGAGAAATAAAGAGAGAGAGATATGCAAGATAAGTGCAGATAGAAATTTATTCTTTTATCTAATATATTATAAAGCACAGTTCTGTGGACGTATCCCTAAGGAGAGGGTGAACCATGTATATCCTATTGTTATGTGTGATTGATTTTGTATTCTTCTGATCTGTGATATACTGTTAATGAAATATTGTGGTATATCTGAGATATAGTCCACACAATAGGATTAATAAAGATAAAGAATAGCTAGACCTGTGTGAGAGTGTTTCCCTAGATCCACTTTGCATTTTCTTTGGTTGTAGACACGTGTCCTGCAATCCCCTATATCTACTTCGGGTGAGACTACATTTTCATTTCAGTTGTTTCCGAAAGGGCTAGTAGTTAGGGATTGTTAGGGCGATGTTAGAACTGAAACCTGGGTCTGCCCCTATGCCAACAAAAAGTGAAGGCAAGGTATGGAATGGCATGGGAAGGCATGGCATGGAAAGGCATAGCATGGTATGGAAAGAAATGGCATGGAAAGACATGGTTTAGAAAGGCATGGTATGGAAAAGGAAAGGCAAGGCATGGAAAAGGAAAGAAATGGCATGGTATAGAAAAGGTAAGGAAAGGCATGGAAAGGCATAGCATGACATAGAAAGGAAAGGAAATGCATGGCATGGAATAACAAGGAATTCATGAAAATTGAAGGTATGACATGGCATGGAAAGGCAAGGTATGACATGGAATGGAAAGTGAAGGCATGGAATGGAAAGTGAAGGCAAAGAAAGGAAAGACATGACATGGAAATTGAAGGTAAGGAAAGGCATGGAAAGACATGGAAAGGAAAGGCATGGTAAGAAAATGCATGGAATGACATGGAAAGGAAAACAATGGCATGGAAAGGCAAGGTATGGCATGGAATGTCAAGGAATGACATGTAGAGGTAGGACAAGGCATTGCATGGAATGGAAAGGCATGGAATGGAAAGTGAAGGCATGGCATGACATGGAAAGGAAATGCATGGCATGGAAAGGAAAGGCATGGCATGGAATGGTAAGACATAGAAAGGAAAGGCAAGGAATGGTATTGAATGGTAATGCATGTCATGGAAAGTGAAGGAAAAGAAAGGAAAGGCATGGTATGGAAGGTGAAGGAAAGGAAAGGCATGGCAAGG
>JASDQU011312059.1:12851-23468 GCA_032191745.1 Picea mariana
GGGAGTGACAAGTGGATCTGTAGTCTAAATTTGACGAAGGTTGAAGAAGCGAGAGTCGAAGGTTGAAGAAGCGGAGAAGATGTATGGACTAGTTATTATAACATAAGGAAACTCATAGAAGATATTTGGACCAATGAGTAAGTTAGTACACATGAACAAACAAAGAACATTGACAACAATATTTGTTATGGGGTAGTGTTAGAATATTAACTCATACATATTACATGTTATAATCATGGAGTCCATTACTTGACCTATTGAGTAGGTAACCTGATGAGATGACCTAAGAGAGTAAGTTAAAGATAAGGACAAAGAAGTAGTTGAGTAAATGGTTTAAGAAGATAAAGAAACTAAAAATCTAGATAATGGTAGTTGATAAGGTAAAGCCCTTGATCTATAAGCTAGATCAATGATTAATTTTTGTTTAACAATATATAAATATATGTGTTTGCTTAATAGAAAATAACACAATTTCTTCAATGTATACTCTCTCCCATGGTCCTCAAAATGACTAATTGCATTTTTGATCTCTAAGCTAGATCAATAATTAATTTTTATTTAACAATATATAAATATGTGTGTTTGAGTAATAGAAATCACACAATTCCTTCTATGTATGCTCTCTCTCCCATGGTCCTCAAAATGTCTAATTGCATTCTCTTGGATGGTTGGACTTTTATTCATGTTATGTATTTGAGCACCATAGATTTCTTATACCAAATCACTTAGAAAGGCAATTGGTCATAACCAACGAGGCATAATTGATTGATTAATCTTTAGTTGTTATGAAGCATGCTTTTAGGGTTGGAACAAGTGAATAGGTTTGATCAAATTCTATGGAGGAAAAGGGCCCCTACCAAATAAGTAACTTAAACGATAGGAGCATTGGAGGAACTACACACACCTCTACATACGTCGAGCATGGGGTTAGTAGCATAGCATATGTTTGACATAGAATGTAGTACCCTAATTTCTCATGGTATTGGTTGCCTACCTATAGGGAATCCATCGAATAATATTACAGTGAGTAAGATAACACTTTCTTTACTAATTGTGGGACCCAGTTCGGTTTTTGTTGTCCGCATGGAAATTGACTAGACATAGCATACAATTTGGATATTGAGGGAAAGAAAGGAATAAAGAGCTAACATGATACATAAATCCATGCATGATTGGGATTGAACTATTCTAGGTAGGAAAGAATAGCATGAGTGGTAATGATGTCGAGCCAGGCAGAATTGTAAATGTGGGATCTTCCTCTCCCTTGTCATTGTCCATGGATTAGGTGCAGAGCTTTGCATTTGACATTGAAATCTTACCGCTATGTSTACCACTACACTATGGGTTCACCCACTTCGCTATAGTAACAATGTGATTGATCTACCCAACCCAATTCGAGTCATAGTCATATTTGAGAAAATTCGAGTCATACGAATATTCAAATTTCAGTGAATTTTTGAATCATTCATTTTTATTATATTAGAATATTATTATTTATTCTCTAAATAATAGTAAGGATTTTTTTATTCAAAATATCTTTATATATCTTTATATGGGTATGGTATTATTAGATAAAAAGTATATATATATAATAATTTTTAACTTTTGAAAGGGTTATAGCATAGATTTATTTTACTTTTTTGAATACAAAACTTGAATAAAGACTTTATTTTAAGAGATTTAATCCTTCAATATTTATGATAGATTTAGAGTTATTTAGAGTTATATATATATATATATATATATATATATATATATATATATATATAATAAGTTCACCACCATTCCAGATACCAAATTGGTTTATGAAACCCTTTTTTCACTGTTAAAGTCTATCAGGGTGTATGTATTTGACACATGTGGTTTTGAAGGAGGAAACACATCTTCTTAACTATTAGGCCCACTCAAATTGAATATATATATAGAGAGAGAGAGAAAGAGAGAGAGAGATTAAAATATTTTACTTGTTATTAGTTATTTAAAATTCTTTAAGCATTCAATGAATTACACATCTAAGAAGTAGAAAGCATGTATCAATTGAATAATAATTTGTTTATTTTCAATTACTCTCACTCTGTGTCACACTTTCTCTATATATAAGTTGATATAGAATTATTTTATTTAAAGTAGAACTTAAATTTTTTATATATAGTTAAAAAATATTTTTTTATTATTAATATTTTTTAAATGTTATGTGTAAACTTCATGCCCCTCATACTAGAGTATAGAAAGCACATTTCCATACAATACAAATTTTATTTTATTCTTAAATAAATATCCTTATAATCCAAATTGAATCATTATTTTATAAAACATATTATATAAGTTAATTTTACAATAATTTTTTACTTTTTCACAATGTTATAAAGAATTTATTTGGTATGTGTTGAAAAATAAACATCCTTATATCTAAAATATTCAAAATTAATCATCCTAGATAATGATCGACTTTTTTTTTCCAAACATGAAGATCATGAAAATGATAAAATAATTAAATTTAACAAACTAATCATATAAAAATGTTGAGAAAGACCTTTCAAATCAAGATAATAAAAGTTTTTAAATTGAAAAGTTAACCATTGGGAAGACATTGCATGATTCATACTAAAATAGAACATTTGGAAGCATCCCAATACATTCAAATTCAAGATACGTAACGATTGATTTTTTAATTGTTTATTAAAAATATAGTAGAATCACTCTCATAATAAAAATAATACCTTGAAAAAGTCAATCGTGTAAAAGATAAGTTTAGGAAGACCTTCAATGAATTATATTACCATGTGAAAGCATCCTTACATCAAAGACATACACAAAATCGTGATATGTAACGATGATAATAAAAGTAAAATTTGAAAAAGTTAATCTTATAAAAAATTTAAAAAGACCTGACCATTTGGAACCACTTTTATATGGAGACATACAAAATCATGTCATGGAAATAATGACTTTTTAATATTTTATGAAAATCATTACGTAGTCAAAAGTTAAGTTCTGACCAATAATTATATAAAAATAAGTTTAAAGGGACGAGTTATACTCGCCAGTCAAAATCGTGATATGTGATAATTATCTTCTTCATATTTTATAAAAAAATATTCAAATCATTATATTATTAAAATCATTACATAACCCGGAGTGGTTGCCGCCAGTCAAAATCGTGATAT
Organism: Picea mariana; assembly: GCA_032191745.1. Classification (NCBI taxonomy): domain Eukaryota; kingdom Viridiplantae; phylum Streptophyta; class Pinopsida; order Pinales; family Pinaceae; genus Picea; species Picea mariana. The sequence continues at coordinate 16,019 of JASDQU011312059.1, forward strand.
GCGATAGTTAACTTTCTCAAATTTTATAAAAATTATTAAAATCATTACATAACCTACACGCAACGTAGAATTCACAGGGATAGGAATGGTTGTTGAGACCATTTCTAAGATGCCATTTTGATGTATTCGATTTTATTGTGCATATGCACACAACATATAATTAAGGAGCACTTCATAAAGAAARAGCATTTATTACGTTTATTTATTGGTGATGGGCACAATTAATGATCTTTTAATCTAAAATTATAATTTGATGACTAACAATTGAAGATGCTGGCATATTCTTAGTCGTCCTCCCAAATCAATGAATGTGATTTACTCTTCATAAGTTTCTTATATTTCTGAATGCATCCTTTAACCTGTTTACTTTTTAACATTTACCTAATCATATTAAAAAATTAATGTAGCACCATATAATTGCCACATTAACAAGCACTACTTCAACTTCCTCAGCTGTCCGTGCGTCTCAATAGTCCACACGTTTCATATTCAGACCCACCTATTACATGAACATAAAACGTTGATATAACTAACACAGCCACTAATTACCAACTGATACCTTTCTGTGTTCTCAGCCGCGAGTTAACGGCTGTGCTAGTACTTATACTCAAAGAGCATTTCTTAAAAAAAAAAAAAAAAGCACTTATAAGATACAGTTAGAAAGAGTTGTAGAGAGCATTTCTAAGATGTTCTTTATTTTTTTCCGTATTGGATTTCACAGTTCACGTACAAATTCAAGAGACGACTCGCAAGCGACATAATTAAGGCTGAGCACTATAGCATATGTAAATAACAGTTTCCAACTTCTAATGGGATAAGGATCATCCAATTTATTCATACAACTCCGTAGCACGCTGAGAAATTGGGGGAACCATGGCCAGAATCCGTTATGAAAAATGGAGCTATTGGATACCGCAAGTGGGCGTGCTTTTTTGTTTATTCGCTGTTATTACTGCTCAAGACTAAACTTCTCTAACTCAATTAACTTCGCTGTTATTCGCTGGGCGTGCCCTGACTAAACTTCTCTAACTCAATTAACAGATCGTTCAATGACTAACGGAGTAGTTCCCAAACTGCAGTTGAGGCTCTCGATGCGATCAAAATGAGTTTTGACATAAAAGATTGGATCTCCGATCCTTGCTATTTGATCCATTGGAATGGAATCAGCTGTGATAACAGCTCTTCTGCCATAAGGATTTCGGAAATGTAAGTTTTATTTTTCAGTTTGTTTAGAGCTGAAATCATAAAACCGGGGAGGCTTATAGGTGAAGTTGTAAAAGCTCACGATGATCCTTTCATTGACAGCGATTTGTCCGGAAGGAATCTTACAGGATCGCTGCCCAAAGAAATTGAACAGCTTACTGCATTAGTTAATGTGTACGTCTCATTCTACTCATTTTTTTTTCTTTCCCTGTGTTTTTTTTCATCGTGTAACCCAAGTAACTCTTGGAAAAAATATCATCCTAACTGAAAAGTTGTAGACATGTCAATAGCAATGACTTTGATAATTTGTGGTGAAAGTAGTTCTTGACTCTGGCTGAAATGTGTCTGAATATTCTTAATACAGAAAGTATTATTAGTGGTTAATAAGTCCTCCCGTGACAATATAGAATTTGATGGTGTTGGTTATGAAGCATGCACATGTGCTTGCATGCAATTTACTTATGAATTGTTTAACTATGTTATTTATTTATGATCAGTGTGTGTAACTGAGTGATAGATGTTATATATATGAGCATACCTATAGAGGTAGAGGACAGTGTGAGTGCAATGCACAATGCGAGTGCAAGCGAGTACATTGTTTGAGGAGAGGATGGTTGTATGTCTCGGTTGGCTACTGTAATTGTCCTTTGAATAAAAGAAGACCGATAATCATTGCCCATGGTTTTTTCCTGATTTGGGTTTCCACAAAAATAACTCTGTCAAGTGTGTATTGCTACTGTGTTTGGTTTGCTGTTCTCGGTTTTATGCTTTGTAGTTCCTCTATTTTTACTTTTGCTGCCCAACACCACATAGTTCTTCTCTCTCACTAATTTCACTATCATTTTGAGTCCCTCCCTACCTTATGTCTTGACTAAGTGCTAGCACTCTCAATTTATCGGCCATCATTACCCGATCTCTCAGCGTGTTCATCCATCTACTCTTCAATTTTGAGCCTTCCCTTGTTACCTCATCTCAGCCGTTTTCCAGAACCATACCGGACACCCTTCCGATGGACCTTGTTTTTGCTTTTTTTCTAATTGGGAAACCCCACCACTATCGTGCAAGTAGCCTACTGCCGTTTAGACACATAGCTCAGAAAATATAGAGTAGCGCAAGATTGTAGGCACCATTAATAAACTTGGCACACTTTTTTTTTTGTAAGTGAGTTTAAGAACCTGTATTACTAAAGGAGGGTTGTGATACAAAAAAGGGGGACTCCCTGGTCTGCCAAAAACAAAACCAGACCAGAGGTTCCCGAGTTGCGTTTTCTAAAATAAACAAGGGGTATGACTAGACTGCCACCATGGGAAACCAGCCCAGTCCTACCATATCAAGTTTTTGAAAAGATAAGCACAACAAACATGAAAAAAATAACAGAAGTTGAAACTGACACAAGGCTGATCCAAGTGACTTGACAATAGACTAACTAGACACTAGTCCAGGATAATGATATGTTTCTTTCCTTCATTCGCCTAGACCGTGTTCTCCTCCTTTTGGGAGACCATGCAAATCTTTTTGATATGTGTTGGCGCTTCGTTCTCGTCGGTTGGCGTGATGTCCATGTGATGGACGTAGCGCAGGTAGAATTGAGCAGCCAACTACTCCATCTTGGATTTATGTTCCTTCTCGACCTCAGTTAACAGTTTGGTAATGGCTTCCAGACTGCTGAGACGACTCAAGATTTCATTCAGCAGTTTCGTGTGTTCCTTGTTGTTCTCCAGTCTGGCATCCTCCATTTTTGAGCTCACTTTGCCAATCATCATCTTTGTTTGCCATGCCATCTCCACCATTTTGTAGTAGAGGTTTTCCCTAGGATGCATGGCTCCCGGGTCAGTTACCTAGTCTACTTCTTGATTCAGAGCATCCCATGTTTTTCCCTTGCGTTTTTCTCTGATTTCCTTTTCCCACCAGGTGATGGTCGCCTTTCCTTTCGGTGCAACCATAGTATGAAAGGTGCCCTCCGTGTTTTTTGTCGCCTGCTCCATCCTTGAAACCCGTTGAGGATTGTTCGAAGTTCCCTTCCCCGGGGGTTTTCTTTTGCTGTGTGTTCTCTTCATTCGCACCATCTCGTCTGGCTTATGGCAGCTCTTTTGTTGGATTCTCAACCTGTTCCCGTCTACACAGGGGTTCCTCCTTTCCCTGCCCTTGTTTCTGTGGTATCCCCTGCAGTTGCGCTCTTATGTTTGCATCTATTTCTGTTGTTTCTTCTCTCATTGAACTTTCCTTGTTGGGGGCTCGTCCTTCCAATCATGGTTTTCCGTAGAGGTGAACCTTCCCGTCCTTTTTCCATGTCACAGTATATATGATCATGATGACTCGGTCGTTATCCCTGTACGGGCCCTTGCCCCTACTCGCTTGATAGCCTGTTGTGTAACTCCCCTTACCTTGTCTTTGGCGTGGTGGATCGATACTAGTCGATGTCAATCCCTCTTACCTTACGACATTCGTTGCCTGTTGTTTGTCGTCAATACTTTCCCATGGTCTTTCCCCACAAAACTTATTGTTGACACAACCTTGTCGATGTACCCTCTCCTGTTGTATAATCTGATCCTTCATTGTAATTGGTGGTCAAGTGTTGGGCAGTCATAGCCTGCCTCGGTCCTTTGTGCCTTCCACTGGGCCTTTCGCTGCCCTCCTCGATGTGACCTTCCTTGCTTAAGCTTTCGTCACGATCTTTTGTCGCTAGTTGAATGTAGTCCATTCCCAATTTTCCTTCCAGGATGTTGATCCAGGTAGTGTCTAGTTCTGGTCCTTCCTTGCTAACCTCCTCATTGGCGATTTTGTCCACCAGGCCATTCACTGACCTGCGTACCCAGTGCAAATCAACTGTGTTCATTGTTTGCAGATGCTCCTGGATTTTTTGTAGGCAGTGTGCCAAGCGCAAGTGTCTATAAACCTTTCCCACTCTGGTGCCATTTTGGAGTCTCTTCAACGTTTTGGTGACTAGGGTGGAGTCATCTTCCATGATATTGTTGTTCATCCTTTCGCGGCTTAGAATTTTGAGATCGGGCTCCAAATTCCGCTGCGTTGTTGGTTGAGTTTCCCATACTCCCAGCGTACAGCCGGATTATGTTACACCACTATCTCTGATCACTCCTCCCATTCCTGTCATTCATGGGTTTCCTTTTACCACCCCATTAAAATTTAACTTGCGGAACCTTGCCAGAGGTGGTGTCCAGTTGCGATCTCCTATTTGGACTTACGGTGGCCACCCTATCTTTGTGTTGTTTCTCTCGTCTTTTATGTGAAAAGATTCCAAGATGCGGGAGTCTTGTCCTGTGAGTTGCGCTTTTCCATTTTGGCAGTTGCGGCTCTGCATCGTTTCTCATATTTGTGAGATTATTGCTTCCTTTAGTTTCCCTTCTAGAAGGCTTTCATTTCTGACGATGCACTGGTTCCTTTCTTTCCATATTGCCCATATGATCATCCCTGGCATGAGATTCCAGCATAGGTTCACCATTTCATTTTCGCTGTAACTCTCATTCCAGTTATTGATGGTTGCACTGATGTTTCCTCGAGTCCTATTGGACTGGCGAAATATGTTTGCCGTCCAATCCCAGATCTTTGTTGTGTAATTACATTCATCCAGGAGGTGATTCGTTGTTTCTTCCTTAGCTTGACATGGGTGGCATTGTGATGGGCCTATGAAACCCCTTTTCCTTAGGTTTTCCCAGGTTAAAATTAAGTTGTGAAGTACTAGCCATTTGAACATTTTGTTTTTTGGCCACTAGGGGCTGCCCCAAATCTTTCCCCACTTGCGCCGGATCTTCTTGTTCCTAGTCCATGATGTAATTCCGAGCTTCTTTTAAGTTGAATTGCCCACCATTTTCCGTGCCCCATCTCAGTTGGTCCTCTTTTTCTGAGACTACAATTTTCTTTTTCCCCAATTCCTCCTCCACCTCTTTCGTTATTGTTGCGATCCGATCTGTGTTTTGTGGATTGAGTTTGTCCTAGATCCTCCATCTGTCGCAATCATTTTCTTGTTTCCAGTAGTGGTGGATTTTGATTTTTCCTTGCGCGGTAATTTCATGTTGGAGTTCCTCCCTGTTCGGATTTTCCATTTTGGGTTCCTATTGCCACATGTCCTCCCAGAATCTGGTTGTTTTACCATTCCTCACTTCCCAGAAGTTGTGTTTCTGGATCCAGGTTTTGTTGCGCCAAGCTAGATTTCAGATGGTTGATCCCTTAAAACGAATTCGATCCTGGTCGTTGATGTCTGGGCCATACTTGGCCTTCTAGAGGTTTTCCCATAGTCATGATTTCTCTTGGACCCATCTCCACCAGAGTTTCACCCCAGAGGCTTCGTTGGTTACTTGAGGGTCTTATAACCCCGGACCTCCTTTGCATTTTGGTTTGCAAACCTTCTCCCAGGCCACTGTGGCCCATTTTTTCTTACTTTCTTCTCCTCGCCATAGGAAGTCCCTTTGGATGGCTCTTATTTTTTGGAGTATTCCTTTGGGAGCGGGAAACACTGACATCATGTAGGTCGGAATTGCTTGGAGAACCACTTTGGTCAGGATAAGTCTACCCTCTAGGTTGAGGGATCTGTAAGTCCATTTTTTCACCCTTTCCTGTAGTTTATTGATCACTCCTTCCCATGTTTCCATTTTGCATGCTCTATTCGTCAGGGGGATTCCCAAGTATTTCGTTGGGAGCGTTTTTCATTCAAACCCCAAAATGTTTGCCATGTTTCTTTGAATTATTGGGTTGATATTGAAGAAATAAATCATGCATTTGAAGTGATTGATCTTCTCTCCCGAGGCTCCCCCAAGATCTTCTAAGATTATTTTATAGGATTTTTCTTCCTTGACCGTGGGTGTGCCATGGAGTAAGGTGTCATCAACGAACTATTGGTGCGTGGAGGTAGGGCAATTTTCGAAAGGTTTTATGCTTGTTATTTCTCCTACTGCAGTTGCGCTTTTTATGCTTTTACTGAGTCCTTCCATCATCAGAATGAACAAGCAAAGTGATAGTGGGTCTCGTTGTCTGATGCCTCTTGAAGGCCAGAGGGTTTGGCTGGGGCTCCATTGATTAAAAGCGAGTAACTTGTCGTTGAGACTAGGCCGACAATCTAGTTGATCCAGTGTTGCACGAAGCCAAAAGCTTCAAGAGTTTTGACCATATAGTGCCAACTAATTTTTTCATAAGCCTTTGCTAGGTCAAGTTGGATTAGCATTCCCCCTCTCCTATGGATTTTTAGTGTGTGTATAATATCATGGGCATGGATGATGTTGTCCAAAATTTTTCACCCTTCACAAAACCCATTTGTTCCCGTGAAATCAGTGTGGGTAGGAGAGGTTTCAGTGTATTGGCTACGACTTTGGAGATTATCTTGTAAACCACATTGCATAAAGCTATGGGTTTGTAGCAGTCTGGGGTCCTTGCTTCATTTTCTTTGGGGATTAGAGTAACCATTGTGGCATTTAGCGCTTGCAGAATGGAGGCCGAACATCTGGAGTCTTCCACCACCCCATAAACGTCATGTTTGACCACTTCCCAACAGAATTTGAAGAATTCCACTATGAAAGCATCTGGGCCTGGGGCCTTTTCATTGGCCATATCTTGGACCACTTGGTCAATTTCCTCCTTAGTGATGGGTTTTTTTAGGTTGATATTTTGTTCCTCGGTAACTAGCCTAGTGATGTGCTGAGTTATCCTTTGTATGGCCTCCATTCGGTCTTGGTTGGGTTCCTGGGCTATCCCATGGAAGTGATTTACCAGCATATTTTCAATCTCCTTGTGGGACTCTCTCGATCCCATCCTGATCTCGAATTTTTCAGGATTTTCTTATGGGTTCTTCTAGCAATGGTTGTTCTATGAAAATCCTTGGTATTCCACTCTCCTTCCTTTAGCCCCCTGATTCTGGACTTTTGGTGCCACAGAGTCTCTTCCTGCTGGCATCTTGCTTCCCATTCCTGGTTCATTTGGATCTCTTCCTTTTTTCGATCCTCAGTATAGCCCTCGTCTATGCATATTTCCTGGAGTTTCCTCATTCTATATTCAATATTTTATTTTTCTTGGTTTATGTTTCCAAATATTTCCTTGTTCCACTCCTTGAGTTTATGTTTGATATACTTGAGTTTCTTATCAAGTTTGAACATCCTTGTCCCTTGCTCTGGTTGTTTCTCTCGCCACCATTGACTGATGTTCTCCTTGAAGGTGGGATGTTTGATCCAAAATTTCTTGAATCTAAAAGGTCTATTCTTCGGTGTGTTTTGGAAGTTTGCTTCCAATTGGAATGGCTAGC
>JASDQU011312061.1:0-18678 GCA_032191745.1 Picea mariana
AAATAGAAGAAGAGGGGTGAGAAGGGGATATAAAGGAAGAGGAATATGAATGAGGAGGAAAGGGAGAATACAAAGGGGGAGATCATAGAGGAAAATAAGTTATAAGGAATAGGTAGTGGAACAAGAAGGAGGAATAGGAGGGAGAGAAACAAGAGGAAGGGAGAATAAGAGGAGGGAGGGGGAAATTCAAAGGGAAAGAGATGGGGATGGAGAGGAAAGAGAAGGAGGGATAGATGGAGGAAAATAATAAGAGGAAGAAGAAAAGGGAGAAGGAGATTAAAAGAGGAAGAGGAAAAGTTCTATAATCCATAAACCCTATCTTGTTATATTATTTAATTTTTATAAAATGACATCTCTCTTCATACCATTATAGGGAAAAATCCCTCTTACCTACATTTCAAACACAAAGTCAAATCCCATCTCAAATATAAAGTCAAATCCCAACTCAAATATCATTCCAAATCACATATCAAATATGTAAATTTAAAAAATGGGGGAAAGTGAAAACTTTTTTTACGTTGGAATCCAATAGATCTATTGAAGACCCTAAAATCTCCCTTGTTTTCTCTCTCTCAATTTTCCATGAACTTATCTCAACTTCAAAAAGATTTTCCCCATAGGTTCATGTGAAAATGAAATGATAGAGACCCCATTTCCATTTACATTTTGTATTTAAAAATGACATATAGTACAATTGCATTGACTTTGAATGCACGTATAAGAATACATGAAGGTAGTGTCATTGATATAATAAAAAATATACTTATGATAATATTAATTGAAAATGAGTGTAATTATAATTAATTAATTATCATAGTATTACTCGTAATTACCATAATTATTGTTAAACAAAGAACCATTATTAGTGTTTCTTCTTTTATCCCAAATATGGCATGTTTGCATTGAGGTATCGTCACATAGTTGATGCATCTCCACATTTGCATTGACTTTTGATGCACTTATAAGCACACATGGAGGTAAGTTGATATAATAAAAACTATAATTTTGAAAATGATTGTAATTATAATTAATTAATTATCATAGTATTACTTGTAATTATAATAATAATGATCATAATTTTGAGAATTATATGAAACAATAAAAAATTTTAATTGAATGTTTTAGATTAGCTAGGTATCGAATTAGGTATCGAATTATAATAATTATAGTATTAATAAAAATAAAAATACACTTGAAAGATATGAAAAACTAAATATKCATATAGAATATGGGAAAATTATATTCATATAGTTGAAAATTTTTCAACAAATATAAACAATTAAAACATACTTAAATATGGTCTACATCYTAATAAAAAAAAACACAACAAATACTAAATTTAATAAATAGTAGACATTGAAAACTCACCTTTACCAATCTTTACAAATAAGTATAAATACATACCAAACATTGAAAAATCACGTTTACCCATATAAATACTAAATTRATARATGAAATTTGAAAAGTTAACAAATACTAAATTTAATAAATAGTAGATATTGAAAACTCACCTTTACCCATCTTTACAAATAAATATAAATACATACCAAACATTGAAAAATCACGTTTACCCATATAGATACTAAATTAATAAATGAAATTTGAGAAGTTAGGATGTCAAATAACATTATTATACAAGAGATAAATATATATATATATATATATATATATAGACTCATACTGGGTAACTACTTTAATTTTACTTCTTTCTCACCACAGAATGTGACACTAATGGAAAGTAATGCTATATGAGATAACTATGATTACTCATGTGATGATGATGTTGCATATAATGAATTCAGAATGTGACATTAATGGAAAGTAATGTTATATCAGATAACTATGATTGCGCATGTGATAATGATGTTGCATATAATGAATTCAGGATAGAGATCGTGCATGGCATAATTAAACACATATTTTTTTTCTTTAACTTTTATTTTTTATTTATTATAAAAATATATATATAACTAAAAATGTTCATGATAAATTTTACCTTAATATGAAAAACAAAACATATATTAAATTTAATAAATACCTAACATTTAAATTCATCTCACCCATTGTCAATGATAATTATTATAAAAAAACAAAAAAAATATTAAATTTAATAAATATCTAACCTTTAAAACTCACCTCACATATTAAATTTAATAAATACCTAACATTTAAATTCATCTCACCCATTGTCAATGATAATTATTATAAAAAAACAAAGAAAATATTAAATTTAATAAATATCTAGCCTTTAAAACTCACCTCACCCATTGTCAATCATAATTCTCAATGCTAAAACATATAGAGTTGAGATATCGAAATGTGAAATGAGAAAGTATCAAATATATATTCAGTTAAAAACAAATCAGTTGTGTTAAATGTGGGTTCGGTGTTATTTTAAAATGTTTAGAATTGGGTATCTTCATATTTAAAATGAAACTGGTAGGTGAGKCAAAGATTATTATTGATTGGTTTTTTAATGAAAACAATTTAAAGRTARTTTCTCTGTAGTTTGGATGATTAAAATTCAAGTATTGAATGGGAAGTTTAAACAACTAAAATCTCAACACATATATAGAAAATATAACAATGAAGTTAACTAGCTCTCAAAACAAACATKGTTAGAATTTCGAAAAATTACCCATCAATTAATATAACATTGTTGCAAGGATGAAGAAACTGATAATTTTTGTTTTTTGAACTTKACAAGTAAAAACAAAAGATATATACTACTGTGTTTGTACCTAAAAGTTTACAATAYGTGTGAGGAACTGTAACGTGAACAAAACTTATATATCTTAATATTTTTGATATTGTAAAAAATAACTAAAAATTATGTTTCAGAAATCAGATTTGGTAAAAGACTTTGTTATATTTTCATTATTATAAGTGTTTTTTTTATTGAAAAATAAATATAAGACTGGTTTAAATAAACTAGTTTAAATACATCCAATTAAAAACTAAAGTTGAGAAAGCATCAAATATTTCAAAAAAAAATTCAAATTTTGTGGAAAAAAAAATACATGAAAGACGTTTACTAAATTTCCGGCCTAAAAGCATGTAGTAATAATATTAAAATCCCAGGCCTAAATGCGGGGACGAATAATATGTCACTTCATATGACAATGCTTATGTAATGTGCAACAGACGAAGATGAATATGGGAGCATATGTGTAACATGCTAGCGAGGTACATTCAAAACAGAGGATGTCAGTTGTAACATACTTTACTCGTATATTTAGGTTTATAGATGATGAGTTGACTCTCTACGTAGCTCCTTACACAGGTACTGTATATATACAGATTTTGCTTTCCAGTTCCATTTTTATCGTGGTTGAGCTTTCTTGCTGGCCCATCTTTCTCCTGATTGCCTTTTTCTTGCAGGCCCTATCTTGCAAAATTTAGATCTCATGAGATCTAAATTTTACTTTACTCGTATACTTAGGTTTATTGATGATGAGTTGATTCTCTACATAGCTCCTTACACAGGTACTGTATATATACAGATTTTGCTTTCCAGTTCCACTTTTATCTGGCCCATCTGTGGATATAATCCTGTTTTCTTTGGAAGAGTTCTCCACCATGTAATTTCTGAGGCGAAGGTCTTCGTCACCAGTGTACGGATCTCTATTCAGCCCTAATGGAGACCGCCCCCATTGATTCTGAAAATTAGCTGAGTAATTTGTAATCTCTCTACACGTAAAAGAATAGCAGAAGGCGCAGACTACCCTCTTGGATCGATTAATAATCACTTGTATCAAGACAAACGCCGAGGTCTGTGCTCGCAATATTGCTCATGGCGCTAAGATTATTTATGCAGGAGACGGATTTGAGCAAAGAATTATCACATGAAGGATGAAGAAGTAGTCATAGCCTCTTACCGTTAGGTAAAAGCCAAAGCCAATATATTATTCACGGGTCGTGAAAAGCTTCTGGTAATAAATTTCTACAGACTTGGGCAATTGTAAGCCACTTCTTACGTGCTTAAGCTTTGCAGCCTATTGTATTTACGAGAATCTGTACTGTTTTGTTCGGATAAGCGTTGCGTTGTTATTGCACAAAGAACATGGAGGCTTTTGGAATTCCGGGTAGATTTGGATCTATAGTTTTGCCTAGACGTGTCACTTTTCTGTAATTTGTACCGACAGTTATACATATCCAAGGATTTTGGATTTTCCTGTAGATTTGGATGTGCCACTTTTTCTGTATTATTAATTGACACTTATTATTAATCTTAAAGGTTAAAGTTTGTTAGTAACATTAATGAGAATAAATGTTTATAAATGCATTTTGATATTTTAAGTCCTAATTTTTTTGTTTGAATGTATTTTTAACCTGCGCTTCCTTTCAACGTGATTATTTCAATTTTCTTTGCGTTCAAGCCATTGTACCCTTTTAAACAAACATTATAACTAGCACAGTTATAAGTCACTTGTGGATGGTGAACGTCGAAATAATTGAGCTAATTGAGCTAATCACAGAATTTTGTTCATTAATAACCAACGAGATAAGAGCTCTAGGCAGGAAAATCCAGCCTAGTAAATAATAGTTGGAGTAAAGATAGTGGCTGGTAAACTTGGGTTCTTTAGAAAATGAAACGTTAATCACTCACACTCACAAGTGGCAATCAGTTAACCATCATAATAAATTGTAAATATGATTAAGTAAAAGTAAAAAATAAACATGTAAACGGATATCTTTATAATAGTGAGGAAGTTAGTGGTTGAAATCACAACCATTGATTTATTGGGACAACTAAGAATATTCCAACAATATTTAATCTTGTCCATACAAAATTGATTAAGTACTAAAAACATATTAAATGTACCCATATTAAATTTACGCCTTTCAACATAATTAAAATAGAAGTAACAAACAAACTCTGTATCGTCATTAAAATGTCTATTTCGTGATCTCGCTGTTTTTTGTCAAACATAGTTGTAGATAACGCATTCACTAATTCTAATTGTCTAGAATTATAAAATGACCAAGCGATTTGGCTAATTTATGACTCATGAGCAAACTAAGACAACTTGCAAATTGATTTCATTGAGATATATTATGATATGGCGTGAGTTAAACTTCAGCTATAACGCCTCCCTCCTTGGCGTTCTTAAATTTAGGGAAATTTGAAATTGCGATTTAATCAATAAATTTTTTGAATGTCTGCAATAGATAACTATATCTTGGAGTTTTAACATATCTGATGGCTAAGCATTGAAAATGCTGGCATATTCATATTCTTAATCACTCTGTATTGGAGTCACGGCTCCCCTTTCGGCATTTTCCAGTCGCGAGTCGACTGTGCTAATATTAGATTCGATTTTGCAATTATGTACAACACCAACTTCCGTCGAAGCATGGACGATTTAGTTGTTCCATAATCTTTCCCGATCACGAGCAATTGACAAGACTTCGAAAGGGCGTATACGATGGACATAATCTTTTGCGATCACTATCAATTGACAAGAGTTCAAAAGGGCATATACGGTGGGCATCAGACCTTTAGAAAGCTTAATTTGAGGCCGGAAGTGATCGAAATTTAGATGGATCCACGGAGTCAAATTCTATGCCAACTATCACAAGAGGTGAAGTGATATAATGATCGTACAAATTACTATAAGACCTGGTTAAGTCTACATACCCGGAATGAGAAAGGGGAAACATTTCAATATCAAACAAAACGTTCTGACTGTAATACGAACTTGTTGGCAATCACATCAAACGGTTCGTGACGCTGATAGTGAAAAACCTAATATTCCTAACTTCATATGAAGCGAATCGGAGCGACCAAAAGCTTATCGTTTTCAGAAGATACATACTAATATTTTTAGGTCGATATAAAGTGCCCAAAAGTCTATTGTGCTCAGAAGAGCCAATCTACTACGTAGAAGAAGAAAGCATTGAAGAGGAACCAAAAAAACGTACAACCATATATATATATATATATATAAAAGTGAAAAAAAAACGTAGGGGTACTAAGGACTTGACAGAGGGCTTATCTTTCATCCGTTCTCTCCGGCGGGAACAACTACTTTCGACACTTCCCGTGTGCCCAGTTAGGATCGAAGCACACTCGTTTTTCAGATAGGAAGAACATGGAATTTTGGGAACAAGACGGACATGAATGTAGTGAATTATTTGAAAGAAATATACATTGCTTTTAGTGCTTAACTTAAAAAAGATTTTATAATCAAACCAAATAATGAACTTATTCATGAGAATAATATCTCCATTCATGACCCCTAACCAAATAATGAACATATTAATAAGAATAGTATCTCCATTCATGATCTCATGGGATGAAGAAATATGCATCTTATAATCATTTTTTAAATGTACTTAAATGTATGCATTTTCATCCTTAAAGGAATGTGTTGTTAATATACTTCTTCATGTTAATGTCACTTGTTCAAAACTTTAATATGTTGTTAAGTTACTCTTTGCTATTAAGTTCTTTAAATTTTATATTTAGGATGTCTAATAATTTATTTTCAAGTGATAAAGAAATTTTTTATCAATGTTTTCAAATTAAATATTCTTAACATAAACAGATATGAAATAATGAAATATTGATTAAAAATTTGTAAGAAAAAAATTTAAAGGTAACAATTTGTAATGATAAAAACTTATTGAAAATAAATATTCATTAAAAATTTGTAAGAGAAAAATATAAATTAACAAAAGGTAACTACTTGTAATGAAAAAAATTTATTTGCAAAATAAATATTCATGCTTTAAGTCAAAGTAAGCTATTAAAATATTTACACAGAAAGGTCTATACCTATTGGTAATGGACACAATTAATCATCTTTTAATCTAAAATTTTAATCTGATGGCTAACAATTAAAGATGTTGGAATATTCTTAGTTGTGCTCCCAAATCAATGAATGTGATTTATTCGTCATAATCTTCTTGTATTTTTGAATGCATCCGTTAACCTGTTTACTTTTTAACATTTAACTAATCATATTAAGAAATTACTATAGCACTATATGTTCGTCACGTTTAAATGATTTGCATTTAACATTACCACTTTTGGATTATTAACCACAAATTTCCTTACCCGTCCCTGTGTTTTCCTCAAACGTTTTAGCAGTCTGCACATTTCATATGCTTTTTAGCTTTCACCCGTCACAATTATGTGACTGTGCTAACAAAAGGTAACCACTTGTCGTTTTTGTAAAGCATAATTTTAATTTATTACGTTATATTTTAAAAACAATAAATTGTTTTGTAAATTTTTTAATATATTTAAAATTAAAATTCAAAAATATATTTTATTTATTTAATTAAATTTCAAATTATTAATTTTTTTTTTTATTTTGAAACTTTGACAATTTTGAATGAGATCAACATTTTTGTGAACACCTTTATCTCTCCAAATATTTTAAGAAAACATTTGCTTTCCGAAATACTGAAAACTAGTTAGAAAACCTTCATGCATAAATGATTAAATTAAAATGAAAGGTAGATGTTTTATTAGAAAACCTTTATATATAAATGATTAAAATGAACACAGATTTATGTCTAAAATTGGAGTGACCTTTTGTTTTCATTATTTTTATAAAATAAAATTTATTTTAAGTATTTTTATGGTTATTATTGAGATTAAATAATATAATATAGAAGTAATATTAATTTAAAAAATATTAAATTAAGATTAAGTAATATAAGATAGAAAACAAGCAATACTTTAATTTAATTTTTTTTATATTTAGCTTCATTTAAAGCGTAATGAATTGAATTTTATAAAAGCGGTGAAAAAATAAAATCTTTAATATTGATTATTTCAACTAATTTTAATAATAAATGATTATTAAAAGTTATTTTTTTTTTAATTTTAAATTATTATTGACTAATAAATATTTTAAACATTGTTAAATAATACTATTTATACATTAAAATAAATAATATTATTTATTACATTAATATGATACACTTTGAGCTTTTTACATCTTATGATAATGTTTTTTTTCTCTAATTGAAACCCACTATAAGACACTCTTAGTGTTGAAATAGTAATCCARAAAAATATATTTATAGTTTGAAAAATGAAGGTAATAACCTCGTGCTATGAGACTTTGATGCTAGGAGTGCAACTAACCAAGCTATTCTTTTAAGCAATTGTTCCAACCATAATCCTTTATGGCTAGTTGAGTACCTTGTTTTAGCTAATAGATACAAAAGAAGCTATGATGACCTAATAGTTAATGAAGCTTTGAAGCTAATGGAGTAATGAAGTGACCAAAGTGCAACAAGATGACTTGTATTCATGGGCTAGGTAGTAGTGTTGTAGATTATGTGATATCTGGTATTCATGGGATAGGTAGTAGTGTTGTAGATTATGTGATATCTAATATCCTCATTTCCAACCAAATAGTAACTTTTGACCTTTTAAATGACCATGAACCCAACTCTAATCATAGACGTTTAACCCTAACTCTAAACTTTGTCATGCCGCCATTGAAGTGAATTCTAATAATCAAAGGAAACTTCTCTTTGAAAAAATTAAAGTTGACATTTTCTTAAAGTATTTAAATAATGAATTACATCTCCTACGTTATAAGGACAACATTGAAGGCCTCTATCATAATTTTACACGTACATTTTCGACTTCTTTTAACAAGTTCTCTTTTGCGGTGTCATGTAAAAAGAATAATAGGAAAACCAACCCTTGGTATGATAACGAATGTAAAATTGTTAGGAAATCCATTAGGGATGCTTCTAATAAGTCCTTAAAAATCTATAAGATCAATATGTACCAATCCCTAATTAAAATGAAAAAAAAATACTATATCAATAAAAAGAAGGAGCATCTTTCGCAACTATCTAAGCTTGATCCTAGGAAATTTTGGAGGAAAATTCTAATCCGAAATACTAAAGAAAATAATATGATTCCCTTAAGGGACTCAAATTCCTACCTTAAAAGTGTTTACGAGTTCCCTAATTCAATGGACGCCATTCATATTGTCCCTAAAGAGGATGAACTTTTTTCTCTGGATGACATAGAGTTTGTAGCTAAGTCGCTTGCAAATGAGAAAGCTAAGGACATTGAAGGCTACCAAGAATAATTTTTTAAAATCGAACGGCCTATCCTCATCCCTCACATACACAATCTCTTGAATTTATGAGTCGAGCAAGGATTTCCTAAACCATGGACGTAAAGCCTCATTGCTCTTACTTTAAAAATGGGGATAGGAACATTCCCTCTAAGGTCGTGATCCAATAGAGGGAATATGACAAAAACAAATTGGAGGAAGTGGATTCCTACGATTATCTTGGAATCGATATTCACCACAGGCCCAACTAGAATTATAGCATTAAGAAAAGGATTACTGTGGGATTGAAAGCTTATTATGTGCTTGAARATAATTGTAAATCGATGGATCTTTGGATTTGGGATAAGAAAAAGATCTTATTTGAGACTCTTGTTAYGCATGTTATTCTATATGGGTGTGAAGTCTAGGGATGCAGTATCTCTCATGAATCCTAGAGAAAGATGGAGAAAATCCAAAAGAATTTTATAACCTATAATCTCAAAATTAAAAGAAATACACCCTATCCCATCCTCCTCTTAGAGGCAATCCTTTCACCCATTGAGAAAAAAACTATGTATAGATACCTAACGTGTAAGAAAAAGTTAAATAACATGGGAGAGAAGAAACTTGCTATTGCTTCAAATTCTGACCATAACCACCTTCGACTCAAGTGGTGTTGGCATAAAGATGTCCAATCTTGACTAATCCATTGGGGAATCATGGAAGAGACCATTTTGCAGAATAAGGATACTATTAAAAATATCATTAAATCAAAATTTAAAGAGAAAATGTGATGTGATAAAGGGTTAGAGGAAAAAATAAAATTAAGGTATTATAAAGAGGTAATAAATTACCTAAGCTAGAAGATGAAAATTATCTCTATTTTGACAACTGAAAAGAAAAAAAAAAWWTTCTAAGATAAGAACAAATTCTCACGAGCTCCATAGTGAAACTGGGTGTTGGTCAATTCCTAAAATGCCCTAGGCTAAAAGAGTGTGTCACCTTTGTGAAACTAACAAGGTTGAAGATGAAAAGCATTTTCTCTTAGATTTTTCCAACTTATACCGAGATTAGATCTCAATTTCAAATTATTTGTTACACTATCAACCTCCCTAACCTTTTAACTCAACAAAACTATGGTGATCTTGTAAAGCTTCTCTTAATGTTTTTCGAACACAGAAAAAAAATTCTAAAGAATTGCAAGTAATTCCCTACCCTCTTAAGGTATGATAGACCAATTCGATTTTAGTCGATGTTAGTCATCATCATCATCAATTTTCATAAAACTTACATTAAAACATATCTGAATGCACCCTTAAATCGTATGTCTCCTTACCTTAATTTGAGTGGCAAATACACAACTTTGCATAGTGTCATTTGTTATACCATAAAAAGCCTCTAACGTTGATTTTACATCACCATTGTGTCGTTTGCAAGTTTCTTATGTCACTAGTGTGTCATTTGTATATTGTTGTCATATGGGTGTCATTAACGTTTTATTTCTATCATTGGGCATCATATTTCCATGTGTCAATATTGCATCATGTGTATTGTTATTTATGTTACCTATCTTAACACAATATATAATGTCAACCTTTTGCATTGTGTTTCTATCCTTGTTGTCTCTTGAACATATTATTTGCATCATTTTTTCCTCTTTTGCATTATTTGGAAACTAGGTGTGTTGTTTCATCAATTTTGCATCGCTTCCAGATTAGTTTCATTATTGTTATAACTTGAGTGTATTAATAGCGTGTGAATTACTAATTGCAATAATTTAATCAAATATATCTAAGGAATCTAAAAAAATGCCCACAACTAACTGTTGCAACTAGGGTTTAGGTGCTGCCAAGGAGTTTCGGCTTCCTCCATGAGTGCGCTCGAGGGCAGGGAGTCAGCTCCCCCCCCTCCCTTCACTACAGATGAGGCATTCAAGAAAATTGTCAACATATTAGGTAATAAAACCTCTCCGCCTGAAGTACAAAAGTTCATCAAAAAACTCGACGCAATCCTAGAAATAACACTGCAAGTGGAACAACCCATCAAAATTGCCCTGGCTATAGCAGAAAGAGGATTAGTTGGCCAGTTTATGGGTTTATGGACTTCGACAAAGACTATGGATGACTAGATTCAGAGGAACTGGAGACCCCAACTCCAACACAATGTCACCTACTACCCAGTGGGAAGAGGCTTCTTCATATTTGAATTCATTTCGAAAGAAGACCGAGATCTGATCTTCAAAAGCGGACCTTACTTCATGGGTACCCAAGGTATATATCTCAATAGATGGACACCCGACTTTGATCCGTCTGTAGACACCCCAAAAGAGGTTCCAGTATGGGTAAGACTACCAAATCTGCCTATTCACTGCTGGAGCTACCAATCTTTGCAAAAAATCGGGAACAGACTAGGGAAGTTCATAGATAGAGGAAAATAAGGCCCAATACACCTGTGCTAGAATCTGTGTAGAAGTTGATCTCGAAGCAGGGCTCTCAGAAGCTGTAAAGCTCACCGTAGGATCATGGCAGCACTATCAAAAGCTCGACTACGAAAAATTGCCATTCAAATGTAGAAATTGTCACGAACATGGCCACTTCCAGAGGAACTGCCCTAAAATACAGCTTGTTGTAAACGAAAATGTGGAAGGATGGAAGAAAGTTAAGAGAGGTAAGGGAGAAAAAATGAAAGAGAAGAAACAACAAGAAATAGACAAGCAAAGCCCTTCAAGATCAGAAGCCAAGGAAGGCCTGACAAAAGCCACCGAAGAAACAGGAACTCGAGAACAAGACCCAAAGGCCACCATGGACTTCGAACCACGATCTGATCTCCCTAAAAAAGAAGACCTATTGAAAGAAAAAGACAATCACATCCCCCTAACTACAAAATATGAAGGAGAGATGGACGACAATGCCTCAGATACAAATAGCTCCCATGGAACCCCAGAGAGGCCCTCCAAAGGAAGGAAACCTGAGAAAAAGAAAAGAGAAGAGAAGTCCTACCAAGATGTAGTGAAAGGTTCACAACACACTATCCCAGAAATGATTAGTATCATATCTACAAGGAAACAACGAAGGGCCCCGAAAGGGGCTACCAACCCCCAAAATGGTAAGTAATGCAGTGCATCTCCTAGAACTATAAAGGGATTGGAAGTAAAATAAAGGAAGAAGCGCTGAGAGATCTAGTTCAAATGACAAATCCCGAAGTTATACTAATCCAGGAGACTAAACTAGAGGAAACCGCCCTCCTTCGAGCTAGCAACTCATTTTGGAAAAAAGGATCAGGGAAAGATGTAAGTGCTAGAGGTGCCTCTGGAGGAATAGGCACTTTCTGGGACAACTCAAAAATGGATTTGATTGAAGAAGAATGCAACACACACTCGATCTTCACCAAACTGCTCCATAAAGACTCAGGCCACCAAGTAAGTCTGTTTAACCTCTATGTCCCTGTGTTACTGTCAGAAAAGAAGACCTGTTGGGATTCGCTAAAATCTTTCCTAAGCAGGCATGCTACTAAAAATATGGTGATCATCGGTGACCTCAATGTAACTAGTCCGCGACCCAGCAAGAGAGTGGGTGGAAGACCTTATGATAGACTCGGACCTGGAGTATGTCAAGCCCTCCCGGGGGAAATACACTTGCTCCAACAAGCGCTTAGGCCCAAGACACATTGCAGCCTATCTGGACAGATTCCTAGTTCAAACCTCTTTTCTAACCCTTGGCCTCCTAGCCACCTCGAAAATCCTTCCACACTATACCTCAGATCATAAAACCATCCTGCTAACTCTTGACCCTGGAGAAAACCTGGGACCTATCCTGTTCCATTTCATCCCCCTCTGGACAAATCTAGAAGGATTCCAGGAGGTCGTCTCTGAGTCCTGGAATAGAAAGACCACTGGCTCCCCTTTCTACGTCTGGGAAGAAAAACTCCGAGTGCTAAAAAAGGAACTCAAAGCCTGGGCAAAAAATATTCGATCCCCTTCCTCTGAGAAGCTCCAAATCCAAAAATCCCTGGATCACCTCCAAAAAGAACTAGAAGACTCCCCCCCAAACCAAGACTCTCTTACCCAAGAGGCTTCCCTACAAAAATCCCTCCACCAAGCATACAAAATAGAAGAAGAATATTGCAGAGTGAAATCAAGAAGCCTCTATCTACAAGTAGGGGACAAAAATACCACCTTCTTCCACAAGAAAGCGAAGGCTTGGAAGAAATTCAACATGATTACTGAAATAAATTCCCAAAACCAAATCATCAAAGACTTCAAGGAAATAAAAAAAGTTTCTCACTCCTTCTTCAAAGCTCTGTTCACTGCCCCAGAAGATGACCCCTTATATCTGATGAGCTACCCCCTCTCTTCGGTGTCGGAGATGGTAGGGAATGTTGATAACCAAAAGATGTCAGCCCCAATATGCATGCAAGAGATAAGATCAGCCTTACAACAAATGGAGCCAGACAAAGTGCCCAGTTCGGATGGATTCACAGCCCGCTTCTACAACTCCTGCTGGCCAATTATTAAAAAAGACCTCCTAAGAATGGTAAAGAAGTCACAGAACTGTACCAAGCTGGGAGGAAGTACCAACTCTTCCTTCCTAGCTCTAATCCCCAAAGAAAAAGGAGCCAACTCCTTCAACAGATTCCACCCCATCTCCTTGTGCAACACAGGCTACAAGATCATCACCAAAATTATAGCCAATAGGCTCAAGAATATGCTCCCAATAATTATTCTAGAAAATCAGGGAGGATTCATAAAAGGAAGGAAAATTATGGATAATATCATCCTGGTCCAAGAGGCCATCCACTCCAGCTGTCAGAGAAAAGAGAAAGGTATGATAGTTAAACTTGATCTTGCTAATGCTTTTGATAAAGTGCGGCTTGAATTCTTTTTTGCTATGATGCACAAACTAGCCTTTGAAAAAATATTCATAAATTGGGTTGAGGCATGCATCTCATGTCCCTGGATTGCTCCACTGGTAAATGGTCATCCCTCGGAATTCTTCCAAAATACAAGAGGCTTAAGACAAGGGTGCCCCCTATCCCCACTACTCTATGCCATCCAAGCCTCTGTTCTCAGCTTCCAATTAGACAACCACCTCCAGAACAGATCTCTTTTAGGAATAAAAATGGCCCACAATGTCAAACACATCAACCATGCACAGTTCGTCGATGACACTCTTTTACTTGGCAAAGCCAACAACAATACTGCAAGGAGATTCAAAACAGAGCTAGAAAAGTATAATAAAGATTCAGGCAGTGAAATAAGTCTCCATAAAGGTAAGATCTACGACTGGAATTACACGATCAGAGAAATCAATGACATATCTAGGACCCTAGGAATGGATGGCACTATCAACTAGGATTCAATCAAGTATCTAGGAGTCCCTATTTTCAAGTATACCCCCAGAGTAAAACACTGGCTACCTTTCCTAGACAAGCTGAAGCTCAGAATACAGTCTTGGGGAGAAAATTGGCTTAATTTGGCAGGTAAAGTAGTTATGATGAAGGTTGTCCTTACCATCCTTCCTCTTTACCAGAACTTAATTCTTCTAGCCCCCAAAATGATAACACTCAAAATTGATGGGATGATGCATCAATTCCTCTGGGAAGGAGGCAGGAAAAATGAAAGGAAAATCCACCTTGTCAGCTGGGACAAGATCAAAAAGCCTCTCCTCGAAGGTAGTCTACAAATTCGAGATGTGGCCACTCAAAACCTAGAAATGGGGGCCAAAATTCTATGGCAGATAGTCTCGGGAAAAAACACTTGGAGTAAGAGAACCCTCTGCAAAAAATACTTCCTGGGAAAAAGAGATAGATGCCTGGATCGCTCCCCAAAAGTCTCGAAAGGCTCCCCGATTTTTTCTCTCTGCTTAAGAGCTCTCGATCACATAAAAGGAAAACTCACCTGTATACCTGGCAATGGAAAGAAGATCAGGATCTAGGAGGAATCTATCCTCAGCTCAAAGCCTCTGAACCAAACGAAAGGAACTGAGAATATAAAAAATTGGTTGCAAAGCAACAACTACTAAACAATTTGGGACATTTCGAAATGGGGAGAAGGTGAGAACTCACACTGGAAAAAGTGGTCGCTTGGAGACTACCCTGTGAATCTAGAGATGGAAGCCAATTCCCTCCTAGAATATCTCTAAGGAAAGTCACATTGCAAGGAAAATTTAAAAGACAAACTAGGATGGGGGAGTTCCACGGGGAATTATATTGCTGCGACTGGTTACAAGGAGATTCAAGCAATACCCACTATTCCCCCAGATCCAACTCCTTGGAAAACAATCTGGCATTACCCCTCTATTCCCAAAATCAACATGTTCAATTGGACACCGAGTCACAAAATTTCTCTGACCAATGATACTTTAAAGAAGAAAGGTTGGGAAGGTCCTTCCCGTTGCCCATTGTGTCTGAAGGTCGAAGAAATTACAGACCACATCTTCATCGAATGAGGGTTCACAAGAGAGGTCTGGTCGCATTTCATCAGCTTAGTAAGAACTCAACTCCCCTCTTCCTTGACCGAGTTGATAAGCAAGTGGAAGACTCTAGCCTAGTTTCCATTGAGGAAAAAGAACCTCCTGAAAACTTGTTGGATGTGGCTCCCCAAGTTCCTTTTCTGGAAAGTTTGGCTTGAAAGGAACAGTAGAATCTTTTGTGAGGAAAGAAGAACTCCGCCTCAGATCGCTCTAAAAATAAAATTCATGATGGGAGAAGCCCTGAACACCAAACTAAATTTCAAGAACTTTGAGCCTCTAAATCAGGAAGAGGACAACTGGCTCAAACAAATTATCCCTAACCATTCAAGCAGAGAGACCCCCACAATTCCCCAAAAAGAAAGATGGGAAATCAGAATGGAGGAGAAATAATTTATCAAATGGCGCTCCTCCCTGGAAGAAAACTATCTCTACTTTGACAGGGCCTCGAAAGGGAATCCCGAAGCGGCAGGAGGAGGGGGGGTACTATCAAATCTGCTCGACAACATAGACCTAACCTTCACCTCGGGACTCAGAACGGACACCAACAACTAAGATGAAATCCTAGCCCTGTGGTAGGGTCTAAATTTGGCAATTCAACGTAACGTTCAAAACCTCGTTGTTTTTGGAGGTTCTAGGATCATAATTCAGGCCATTGCATTAAAAAAGAAACCAAAAAATCTTCTTCTAGCCCAAGTCTACACGAAGATTACTCTCCTCCTTTCCAATTTCAAATCAACTAAAGTCTTCCATATCGTAAGAGATCTCAATAATCTCGCAGACATCGAAGCCAAAAAGGGAGCACTCTTGACCAAGGGAGCGATCCAAGTAAATGAAGACTACAGGTACACCCAAATATTATAATCCCCAGTCAGAAACCACACCCCTAGTCGCGTTGATGCCAATTCTCCCCAACTCAAAAGAGATTCGGATGTACTTCTCAGGACAACACACCCCCACTTGGAGGAAAAACCAAATTGGACTAATATATGAAGTACATAGAAGGCATGGGGGTACCCTCGTGGCCCATGTAACACCACAGAATAGACCTGTTATAAATCTCTATAGCCTAGGTAGCAGAACCCCATCTCTTCCTCTCTTAGAGAAGCTTTCTCATTTCGACAATTTCGTGGTCCAAGAGAAGGGAAAAGTAATGGCTTCGTCCTCCAATCTAGATCCCATGATGGAAGAAAGACTCTCTGAGTTGCAGTCCGAKCTCGACAGGATCAAGATTCAAGCCAAGGAGTAGTCCAATCTAATGCTCAACATGGACATAGTTGGAGAAAACCRTTGGGAGTCACTAAACCAAGAACTCAAATCGATCAGAGAAGATGTGARCAATCATGTCAAAGCTAACTTCAAGGGTATGGAAAAGGTTCTAGGAACTCTGAAACACCATGTCAACAAGCTAGAAGCGAAGGTCGAGGAGCTTTCCAAAGCCTGGGCCAAAGATACAAAACCCCAGGATAGTTCAGACGAAGACTAGAATGCCCAGTCCATGTTTCAGTCTATTTACTTCTTATTTTTTTTTCGGTTTATGTTTCAGTCTGCGGCAGCTAAGCCAAGCACCTCGTTCTCCCCCAGGGAATCCATCTACCCTCTGGAATTTTGTATTAAGAACCTGAGGTTTTTGATTGAACAAGCATCCCCATACGTTGTTCTACTCTGGAATGTAACGCACCTAGCAGCTTATTTGTCGGAACTAAACCTATAAAAATCCTCTATGCGTTTCTATAAAAAAAAAAATAATTTAATCAATATTTAATATTTTAATGATATTAATCTAATTATTAATAATTAATTAATATTATAAAATATTAATTTAATTATTATTATTTTTGCTTATCATTTCAAAATTATTGGTAATTAGATATTATTAACTATTTTATATATTTATAATTATTAATTATATAATATTAAATATTGATGAGATTGATTATCAATATTAMATAATCTCATCAATATGGCTTCCATTTCTTAAGGGAACTTGTTTTTCTTTCTGCACATATGGTGTCCATTCTTATTTTCCCTACAAAGGATAGAGTTTTTTCTCTAGAAGACATAGACTTCCAGGTTAAGAAACTTTCAAATGTGAAATTTGAGGACATCGAAGGCTACCAAGCTGAAATTTTTAAAATCAGAGGGCCTACCGTCATCTGTCACATACACAAGATATTCAATTTAACAGTCAAGAAATGTTTCCCTAAACCATGGATGCAAATCCTCATTGTTCCTATTTTTAAAAATGGGGATATCAACATTCCCTCTAATTATAGGACCATTATGATTAGCTTGGTTTTATCCAAGATTTATGGAATTATTTTGAAAACAAGATTAGTATTTGGATAGAAAGTCATAGTAAAAGAGATAAATCCCAGGTCGTGTTTAGGAGATATCATTTAAATGTGGACCATATTGTTAGTTTAGGGTCATTGCAGAGGAGTTCCACAATACTTAAACCAATATTTTTTGTTGTTTTGTTGACTTTAGAAAATCTTTTGACATGGTTCCCTAGAAAAACCTTTGCGGTAGGTTGGAAGAGATAAAAGTTACTTTCAAGTTGAGGGATGTTGCAATAAGGCTATATGAGAATGTTATTTCCAATTTTAAGAAAAATGAGAGATGGTCAAACAGAACTAACTGCAATATTGGATTCAAGAAAGGGTGTCCCTTTTCTCCTACCATTTTTGGAATTTACATTAATAAGTTAGAAGATTGCTTGGAAGAAGCAGGTTGTGTCAGCGCTACTCTCACTGGTATAGTCATCAATATTCTTGTTTATGTTGATGATAGTGTTCTTATGGTGAGGATTCCCAATGATCTTGGAAAGCAACTAAGAATCCTCAAGGAGTTTTTCTCCAATATGGGTATGATTGTTTATATTGACAATACTAAGGTTATGATCATTAAATCCCTTTATACCACTTATGATACCTTTCTATATGAAAAAAACAACTTGGAGGAAGTGACTTCCTACAATTATCTTGGAATCAATATTCACCACAAGCTCAACTGGAATTATAACATTGAGAAAATGATTATTGGGGAATGGAAATCTTATTCTGGGCTTGAAAACAATTGTAAATCAACAAATCTTTGGATATAGGATAATGTTAGGGACCTAACCCCACACATAGGTGGAATAATATATTTCCATGTATTAAAGGTCAATG
>JASDQU011312061.1:21513-34970 GCA_032191745.1 Picea mariana
GAAGTCCTCTAATGATGAATTTACATCGTGATTGTGTCATTTGCAAGTTTCTTATGTCACTAGTGTGTCATTTTTATATTGACATCATATGGTTTTCATTAATGTTTTATTTCTATCATTGGGGCATCATTTTTCCATGTGTCAATAGTGAAACATATTTGTTGTTATCTATGTTACATATCTTAACACAATATATAATGTCAACCTTTTGCATTGTGTTTGTCCTTGTTGTCTCTTGAACATAGTGTTTGCATGATTTTTCCTCTTTTGCATCATTTAAAAACTAGGTGTGTTGGTTCATCAATTTTGCATTGGGTTCGTATTAGTTTCATTATTGTTATATCTTGAGAGTATTAATAGTGTGTGAATTATTAATTGAAATAATTTAATCAATATTTAATATTTTAATGATATTAATTCAATTATTAATAATTAATTAATATTATATAATATAAATTAGCCCTCAAGGGTGAAGAGCAATTGGAAATAGCAGAAATGTGAAGGAAGTTTTTTATGTGAGGTTACAAGTTTGAAACCCCCGCCTTATCTTGTGTGCTGTGTAGTGGGCACCATAGCACACCTGGAGGTTATAGTGGTAGTAGTCGGAATCGACTCTGTGTCACTCGAGTATGAGCCTGAACCAGTTGTTGATTCCACTAGACAAAAAAAAGAATGTTATATAATATTAATTTAATTATTATTATTATTTCTCATGGGGGATTCACCTTGTTGACCAATATCTTATCATGTTCATTCATAAATGGGGTTTTTAAATTGTGAAAAGTAGAGACAACATATTGTAGGTATTGGGGTGGGGCTGTGAGTATCGTGGGGTTTATAAGTATTTGGAGTGTAAAAAGGGGTATCTAGTAAAAATATGGGTTTATTTTATTGGAAATATGTATTGGGAGGGGGGTTCAACAAAATTATTTTTGGTGGGATTTATTAATATCTAGTGAAATTAAGCATATTATTTAATATCCCACGAATGTAGGTGCTATGTCACAAGTTCATTAAGTGATCACCATATGTTTTTTCTGAACTAATGTGCACTAATATGAACTGGAAGAGAAGCCAATGCGCCATAGTGGTGGTCTAGAGAGATATGGGCACACACAGACACTTACCGAAGTTAACTACCACTTAGTCCTAGTTAACTAGTCATGTAGTCTTCAATTAACTAAGTCACACATGTGGAAGTGAGAGAACCACATGCAACTGGTGGTGATAAAAATTTGGTTTACATTCATGAGTGACTTCCACTAGTCTAACTAAGTGTAACTAAATTTAACTGACTCTAAACTGAAGATAATATTCTCCTAGAATGTAGGAGAGGTTCCAAAAAAATTGGAGACCTTCAATAATGACTAATAAACATATTAAAATAAGGAAAAATATCATAGGTGTGTGTAATATCTCCAACAAATATGTTTTCCTTAGTGTGTTTCTTCAGTATGCATTAATATGTGTTTTAATGTGACAGTCACTATATGTTCCCAACATAGAGTAATCCGATGGCTCATATCCTCCTCGATCTTAACGACTACATTGATTTGTGGCTTAACACCTGATTAGTCTCTGATCTCCATTTAAAGAGCATGGAGGGTAATTTTTTAATGATCGATTTAAGAAACTCTTTGTAATATTTTTCTTTTGCATTAATAAATTTCCTCAAGTGGCCATGTTGGTTGGGGCCGTGGATGTTTCCCCACAAGGGTTTTATGATGTAAAAAAATCATTGTGTTGATATTTTATCTCATTGTGTGATTGGTTACTTAAGGTTTTCATCCCTTGTTGCAATACCTATGTTTTTTAACATGGTATCAAAATGCATTTGAATACTTGAACCCATTGTCAATAGAGATCTTGAAGATATTTTTCCACATCTTTGGTTTCTACTATTTCTATACACTTATGTACCTAGAGGATTGTTCCATGGCATTCATAGTGCTCATTTCAATTAGGAACTCTTTTTTTTTCAATCGAAAAGGATTCCATTTTCCCAAGATATGACCATTTCAGTCAGATTCGGAAGTATAAATCCTAAATATGCCCCTTTTAAAATATTTACAGATATCGTATTTCAGTTTTCTATTTTTTTTTTTCTACATTGCTACTCTTTTCGATCTGTATATGCTCTTTTCCCTATGCTTTGTGCGATCTCAAAAAATAAAAATAGAGAGGAAAGTTTTTTCTTATCTGTGTATTCTCTTTGTCGTGTGCTTTGTGCGATCTCGACAAATAAAATAGAGAGAAAACTTGATTTTTGGGGGTAAGCTAATTGATATCTAACCCTTGTTGTTGTTGAGAAGTGAATTTTTTTGTGTGTGAATGCATGAAAATAATTTTTTTGAGCACACACCTCAAGGTCGTCTTCCACAATAGCACCCATCATTCTTCTTAAGATTATAATGTGTTCTTGCACTAGTTCATTTTGTTAAAAGTTGTTTTACTTAGTAAGAGGTTTTGAGTTAAAGTGTCTTTATTTTGTTACTTTTAGAAAAATTTCATGCATTCTTTGTAAAATGTATTTCACTAAATTATAAAAGTGAATCACTATAAGTAGCTTTAATGTTTATTTTTAGTTACTTTTTGCATGCAACTTTAATTTACAAAGTAATTGTATTATAAAAGTTATTCTCGCTTATTCTATAAAAGTGGGCCATTTCATAAGTAACTTATTTGTAAAAGTGAGGTTATAAGAAAGTTAGTGAAGGAGGGGTATCACCACACCGACCAACTTCTACTTCCCACATGGCTTTTTGGTTACTATTTATTCCTTTTTGCATAAAGGGCATAACTTTCACATCGAAGGTCCATTTACAGTGTTGTTTTTTTAAATAACCTATTTTTTTCAAGAGATTTCCATCAAAACCATCAATTTCATATTTCAAATCCATATTATTTGCATATTTGAGATGGAATCTCCTAGTGATCTCATTCTTACCAATACCGAATACTTCTGATGGAAATCCTATATGGAGGATGTATTAAGAAGTAAAGGTTGGTACTAGATTACCTTGGGAAAATACCAAGAACCCACTTATGATGAAAAGAAACTCAAAGAGGATAATAATAATGATGAAGCATGTGGAATAATAAAAATTCCCATCTCTCTTGATATAAGGTTTCACCTTCAAGGAAATCATGACCCAGATAAAGCTTGGGAAAAACTTTAAGTTGTGTTTGGTAAACACAATATTTTTTGAGCCCACTARATAGAAAAACAGTTAATGAGTTTAAGTCACAATGGTTTTTATTGCATTGAATATTATTTATCTAAGTTCAAAAMACTTATACTTTTATGTATAGACTCAAAAATAGATCTTAAGGAAGAATGATTCATCTATATTTTTGTTTCTAATATTGGTAGTGCATATTATGTGTTTGTATCTACCTTTTATGCCACCATAGAAGCTCTAGGAAGTGCTTACCAAACTCCCTCTCTTGAKTCATTTTATGATTCTTTGGTTAGAGAGAGATATAATCTTGTTCAACTTGGACTGATCATCATTGTCAATACATCCAACARAGCCTTAGTGGTCCAACACAAAGATAAATACAATAATCCTAAGAAGCAACATCATTCCCACAACAACAAGAAAAACAAGGGTCTCAAACCCTCTCAACCATCTTCTTCTCCTAATGGTGACAAAGGAGAAAATTAAAAAAGTAAGAAGACCGATAGACATTGCAACTTTTGTGGGAAAGATGGTCATGCAGATTTTAAATGTTTTAAAAAGATGGAAGTCTTAGAAGAAACAATGAAGAAGAAAAACATCAGTATTGATTCTTCTTCTTCTTCTAGAAATGCACTTTCTACTTCTAGTGTCTCCTTCAATGAAACCTCTACCTCCTCTTCTGATGAGTGTTTTATTGATTGTAGAGAATCTTATCATATGTCTAATGATAAATCCATATTTTCTTCACTAAAAGAATGTAACACCAAAAAATTATTTGTTGGTGATGATACATCTCTTAGTGTTGTAGGGTTTGGAATAGTTCAGGTAGATAATGGTCATTTCAATGATTTATTATGGGTTCCAATTCTTTCCTACAACCTTCTATCAATGTATCAGATCACTCATTTAGGTGAAATTAAATCGTAGATTTTTCACCTCGCCAAGTTGTAATCAAGGATTTAAAATATCCTAAGCATGTCCTTGCAACTGAAATTTTTGATGATATTACCAGGTTGAATAAATTTGATAGCTTTGGGTCATCATCTTTTCCATTAGTTTTTGTTGCTCATAGAGATGACTTGAGAAAATTTTGGCATGAATGGATTGGTCATCTAAACTATCACTCATTTCACTATCTATGTGATCAACACATGGTGATTGTTCTTCCCCTTGTTTCTTGTAGAGATGTTTTTTGTGTTGGTTGTTTTCTTCACAAACATCATCGAGATAGTTTTGACAAATGTACCTCTTGTCACACCTTGGCCCATTTGCAACTTGTTCACAGTGATTTGTGTGGTTCACTTTCTTCATCTTTTTATGGGTGCAAGTATTTCTTAACTTTATTGATGACTTCTCCAGACACACTTGAGCTTACATATTAAAACTTAAGATATAAGTTTGTGACAAGTTTTTATCCTATATGACCCTTGTAGAAAATAAAATTGGATATCAACTTCAAAAATTTTAAAAAGATAACCGAGGAGAATATGTGAATAATAAATTTACAAGTTACTGCACTACAAAAGGAATTCAAATGAAACACAATGTTCTATACACACCACGACAAAATGGTATTTTCGAGAGAAATAATCGCACATTTAAAGAAATGGATAATTGTATGATCCAGTATAAGGGATCAAGTATAATTTATTGGGCAAAAGCCATCAATTATGCAAATTAAATAGTCAATCACACTCCCACAAAGGATTTAAAAATATAACACCGGAAGAAGCATGGAATAATATTAATCCAAATGTAATCCACTTCCATGTATTTGGTAGTGTAGAATGGGATCACATTCCTGTTGAGAAAAGGAAAGATTTACAGCCTAAAAGTGAGAAGTACTTTTGTTGGATATTTTGAAGATGTCAAAGGTTACAGACTTCTTCAACCTCATTCCAATGAAATTATTATTAGAAGAGATGTAAAATTTGATGAAAATATCTTGACCTGCAAGCCTAATTTAGTGTTTGTACCATCTTCAACCTACCCGCCATCTTCAACATTTATGTCATGTTCTGTTCCTATTCTAGTTTCTTCTTCTTTATATGATGAAAGTGAGGATGAAAATACACCTCCTTCTGCTCAACTTCCTCTATATGAGTCCATTCGATTGAACATGAACATTCACCAACATCACCACTTCCCATATAGGTCCATTTAACATAAGAATCAGTTGGTGATCCTACCGATCAACATCAGACACGTTCATAGTTCAAGTGAGCCTCTTCTATTTAGGCTCAAGTTTCAAAGGCATGATCCGTAAACATTTTCATAATCTTTAACTCATCCATATCAAGACACAATAATGAATGAAGAGTATCTATATTTAATCGAGAACCTTGAGATATTTTACCTCTTTCTAAAGGAATAAATCTTGTTAGATGTAAATGAGTGTATAGAACTAAGTATGCATCAGATGGAAGTGTTGAAAGACACATGGTCCAGCTAGTTGGAAAAGGATTCTCTAAAGATGAAGGAATATACTATAATGAAACCCTTTCCCTTATATCCAAAATGAATTCCATTCACCTTGTTTTATCCCTTGTTGCCTCACATAAATGGGAGGTCCATTAGATGTATGTTAAATCCTCCTTCTTGCATGGAGATTTGCAAAAAGAAATATACATGGAACAACCTCCTTTCTATGTCTATAATGACTCTAACCTTGTTTTTCACCTTAAGAAATATATTTAATGTCTTAAGCAAGCTCCTCGATCTTGGTATTCCAAAATGGAAATATTTCCTCTTGACACCAACTTCTCTAAATGTCATTTTGACTAAAATGTCTATACCAAGAAAATAGGAATCCATATCATAATATTTTTTCTTTATGTTGATGACCTTATTCTAATTGGTATTGACCCTAAACTTCTAACCCATGTGAAATACAACCTTAAAATGAATTTTGAAATGACAAACTTAGGATATTTAGACTATTTCATTGGCCTCCAAGTATTGCAAACCAAGGAAGCAAATTGTCTTTCCTAGTATAAGCATACTTGTGACCTCTACATAGCTTTCACATGGAATATTATAAACCATCCCCTTCTCCCTTCCAGTCTGGAGTCAAACATGTTTCCACCTATAATTTTCCCAAATTTGATGCCAGTTTGTCCCATCAGTTAGTTGGTAGAATTTTATATTTGAATCATACCCAACTTGATATTTCATTTTTTCTTAGTATTGTTTCCTGGTATATGAAAACACCCCATGAAATCCCTTGGAAAGTAGATAAAAGGATACTTYTCTATGTATAGGATACAATTCAATTCAAGATACATTATAGTTAAGGGGGCGCTCATTTATTGGTTGGTTTCATTGATTCAGATTGGGTTGACGACCCCGATGATTGGAAGTACACTACATGTTATGTTTTTAGACTTGGTTATTTACTTGTCAMTTGGGATCATAAGAAACAATAATATAGTTATCTTTATTTATCAAAAGAAAAGTATTGAGTAGTGTGTAATGCAAATCAAGAAGTCTTATGTATTCAAACGTTTCTTTCAGGGTTTGTATTCTAGTAGAAACATTTGACCACCCTCTAGTGTGACAATAAAAGTACCATCAAGCATGCCAAATATATGGTTCAACATCAGCACAACAAACACATCGAGCTACACRAGGGCTTCATCAGAAATCTCATTCATGATCAAGTTATTGAATTTCTCTTCTGCCCTACAAAATATCAAGTTGCAGACATTTTCACAAAGTCTCTTACATAAGTGAAGTTTTCCAACGTCCAATCTATGTTAGGAGTTCGATAATTTGTCATTAACATGGGGTGGGCTGTAATGCCTCCTTCCTTATCCTATTGTGTCACCTTTGTAAATCCTTCAATCATATCCCAAGTTATTCTTAAGGGGGGATGTTAGGATATTTCGACACTTAGGAGCTCATTAAGATCAAATTGATCTAATGTGTCATTAGGTTAAAGTGTTTTTTGTTAGTATACATTTGTAATTTGATGGTCATGATATGTTCCTGACATAGAGTGATCTCAAGGCTCATATTCTCCTTGATCTTAACAAATAGATTGATTCATGACTTAACACTTGATTGGTCCATGATCTCTATTTAAAGATCATGGAGAGTCATTTGATAATGATCGATTATGAGAAACTCTCTATAATATTTTTCTTTGGCATTAATAAATTTCCTCAAGTGGCCCTATTAGTTGGGGCCATGGATGTTTCCCCACAAGAATTTTACTGTGTAAAAACATTGGTGTGTTGATCTTTGATCTAGTTGTGTGAGTGCTTACTAAAGGTGTTCATCCTCTATTGGAATGCATGTGTTTTTGAATAGATTTAACTTCATCCTACAACAACAACGCTCTTTGAATATAGTTGAGGGTTTCCACACCCTTGACTCAATTTAATTACATTGTTGCAGTAAATTTTTTTAAAAATGGATAAAAACCTGTAATGAAAACTAGAAATGGTGTTGCAGGCCATGAAAAACTTTGAAAACCAAAAACAACGAGATTTTCCATGGAATTTTTTTTTGTGATGAAACTAGGTAATGGCATTACAGGTCATATAGAATATTGAAAACAAACGATGGTAAGCTCCTCTATAGAGAAAAAAAACTAAATTCTTAATAATAGTTGCATAGTTGATCTACAACCTTCTACTACATAAATAGTTTTTATCCATTTTGTATTACTATGTAATTTCTCAGCAGCACCTTGATCTTGCCAACTTATTTTGAAATGTTTCTTGTGTCATTGACTTTCTCTACAAAATGATTACTACTTTCCAATTCTGCAAGAAGTTGTAGCACTTCTCCAATGTCATTGGCACGCATGGAAAGGATTTCCACTACATCATGAGTGACCATGAAAAAAACTTCAACCTTGGGTTAGGTATTTCAAACTCTTCTTGTAAATTTTGTTGGACAATTGCTTTGGAAAATTGGTTGTCATTGATTTCAACCCTCATATATTCATGTCAAACCTTGGATATTGATGTCAATATTCAGAGAAGTATGGAATCCCTAGACATGTGGTTGATATTGATGGTGATTTAGTCGCCATTGATGGAGTCGTTGATGTTAGAATATGTGTTGGGTGCATTTGATGAAGTTTACATTAATCCCATAGGTGTGGTTACGGTACCCAAATTTGGTTGAGTAATATGGACATGAAGGACAATGTAAATGCAGGTAAGACACTCATATATGGATAATCATTTCCCTGTCATTTTTTATGATAGGTGGTGCATGACGTGATTCCTCACACTTTGGGAGATAAGGCCTTGTGAAGTTGAAAGCCTCGGAGAATGGTCAAGAAGCCCCTAGTTGTTTACAATTCATTATTGAAAGGGTAATGTGGTTGTGACAAGAAAGTATTAAAATCCCCAAGATTAAGGAAAAAGGTTACTATAAAAAATATATAAACAACTCAAGGAGTCTCTCATAAATAAACACACACTTACATTGAATATTTATCTTGTAAATGTTATGGTCTAGTGATTTTAGTTTATTGGTGGATCTAACGCAAGTCCGACACAACAAGTAAAGTGCAAGGAAAGAGTGAACGCTTTGGAGCTGCAAAGTGCTAGCATTTTTCTGTAACCCTAATTTGGCAGACACTCGTGCATCAGCTTGAGGGTGTCACATGAGGCGCCCCCATGGGTTTCTTAAGGGATTTCAAGAGAGGCCCTATGTGACAGATAGTCTTTTTCCCACGAGGACAAGACAGATTTGGGGGAAATGTTGGTAGTAGGATGTTGAAGGTTTTGGAAGAGTTACATGTCAGTATTACAATACAACAAGTCAAATACAGGTTATAGGTATGCTTATGTGATTATATATTATGCTTGGTGATGGTATGGTACATTCTTGAGAGGCATGTCTTGTTGATGCATGGTACATATTGGTGATATTGGTATGGTACATTGATTAATAGAACATCTTGGTTGTATTGGTATCTTGGTATCTGGTTGGGTTACATGGTTATGATGTTATATGCTTGAAGATTATTCTTGGTATACTCTTGATGCATTGGCACATCATGTATGGTTATCATTGATGTTAATACATTGTTGAGGATTACACTTGGTATATGATAGCACATGTATGAGATACTTCTCTTGGTGATGTTGGTCTTTGGTTGAGGTACACCATTGATATTACTTGTTTGGTATATCCTTTGGTATATGTTGTATGGCATGATTGAGTGATATGGTATATGGTTGAGATATATTGTTGGTACATGGTATGGTACATTTGTTGATGTACATGGTTGATACATGGTATGGAACATGATTGATACTTGGTATGGTGTTTATGTACATGGTTGATATTGAGGCATATGGTATAGTTCATGGTGCATGGTTGATGAACGACTTGGCACATTTTTGGTGCATGGTTTATGCATGATTTGGTACATGTGTTGGTGCATGGTTGATTCACAGTTTGGTACAGGCATCATTGCATGGTTGATACACGTTTTTTGGTACAGGTTGTGGTACATTGTTGATGCTTGGTATGGTACAGGTTGATGGTTTGGTACATGCTTTGGTACATGGTTGAGTAACATATCTTGTGATGGTATGTTGGTGATATTGGTACATGCTTGGTAGAGGAATGCATTAGTGACGTTGGACATCTATTTGAGAGGTTTCCTTGGTATATGATCCATGTGAGAGGATCTGGTTGAGTATCGATGATAGTGACAGATTGGACAGATTGATAGTGACAAGTTGGATAGAGTAATAGGTTGATAGGTTATAGGTTAATGTGAAAGTGGCAGTGACAATGGCAGAGACAGTGGTAGTGATAATGGTAGTGATAGTTGGTATACATTTATATTTCAATGCGACAAGATGGTGAAAGTAAATGTGTTTGTATCCTCCTTCCAGTTGGTTCGAGAGAACTCAGGGAGTTGGAGCTTTCTTCATGTTGGAGCCTGCGAATCAGGGGGTTGTAGCCTCTTTTTTGTTGGAGCTAGAGAATTCAGGGAGTTGTATCTTCCTTCAGGTTGGTTTCTGTAAATCAAGGGGTTGGTTCCTCCTTCCAGTTGGTGCTGGATAATTGGGAAGTTAGTGCTTCCAATGAATATATTCTTTGATATATAAGAAAGCATTTTGTGGTTTTGTCCTGTTTGGGTTTCCACGTAAATCATGGTGTACTTTGTACTTGATGTGATGCTTTTTATGTTCATATGCTCATGATATAATGATTATATATTAATGATATATTTATGATAAAATTGACATATAAATACTGTGGTTAAAAGTGATAAAAGTGACCACACTGATTCATCCCCCCTGTCAATATTCCAACAATTGGTATTAGAGTAGGTCCTTCAAGAAAACACTTTAACCATTGGAAGGTAGATCATGGATGTCATGGATAATGGCTACAAACCTAATGGAATATCGTGTTTTGATGGTCAAACTGGTCTAAGGTATGCTATGTGGAACAATAAATTGAAAACATTTTTAGGAGCATAAGGATATGATGTTTGGCACTCAGTTGTTACAAGATAGACTGGTCCAAAGAAGCCAAAGATTGCAAACAAGAAGGAATTGAAAAGAAACAACAAAATGGTAATGAATTTCATCTTGGAAGGATTATGTGATTTAGTAAAAGACTGAGTGGGACAGTGTTCATCAGCTGCATAAATTTGGGATAAGATACATAATCTCTATTCCAAGGAATATCCCATCACAAAGTTGGATCCTATTAAATAAAGTGGAGGTATAGAAGAACAGGAAATATGCTCATCATGTTAGACATATTCAAAAGAAGAATATTGTGGAGAAGGAATAATAGCCCAAGTGAAGAAAAGTTAATCAATTCTTTAKACAAATTGACCAAAGAAATGAAGAAGAACAAGTCTCTTGAGGAACAATTAGTTGAGAATAATTCTCAATAAAGTTTCAAAGAATCCCAATAGGTCATCGTGAAAATAAAAGCTCATCTAGAAGAAGCCAGAAATATTGAAGAAACATAAAAAAATTCAGATGGAAGRGAAGCAGTGTTTGGAAGACAAAATAGAAACACTAGGAAATGAAGCAATGGAAGAGAATCCATGTTTAGAATCCTAAAGAAAGGAAGMAAAGAAAAGATAAAATATTT
The DNA here is from genome assembly GCA_032191745.1 of Picea mariana. Lineage (NCBI taxonomy): Eukaryota > Viridiplantae > Streptophyta > Pinopsida > Pinales > Pinaceae > Picea > Picea mariana. The sequence continues at coordinate 32,787 of JASDQU011312061.1, forward strand.
TGACAGATCATATTAGGAAAGAACTAACAACTTAAATTATCTTGAAACAAAATTTGGTCAAGAAGAGAGAATACTTGAAAAATAAATCATCTCCTTGAAGATCCAACTTGAAGAAGCAAAGCGAACAGAAGAAGTCATGAAGATTCAGATGATGAAGAAGGAAGAAGAGGTTGAGAATCTTGAAGAATAACTTGTCACATTGAGAGACAAAATTTTCAAACTCAAAAAGAATGTTAAAGAGACAAAATCATTCACATCATCCATAGAAAATGTTGAAGAGAAGCACTCCAAGATGCCAGAAAAGAAGAATGAGGAAAAGTGTAAGAGTTATGCAGAAGTACTCAAAGGAAGGAATCATGGTCAGCCATAATCAAAGAAAAATGATAGAGATACATCTTCAAGAAGACCCTCCACATTCAAGCCACAAATAAGCTTCAATCATGATCATAATCTTCCAAGGTAAGAATTCAGAAAGACTACACCACAAAGAATATCATTCACTCCCAGGTATGTAAATTTCTTCTATGGTCATTTCTTTTTATTATACTAACTATGGACATAAAGTTGCATATTGCATGGCTTATGAAAGAAATKTTAAAACAAAAAAYACTTATGTGACCCCACAAAATAATGAATGTTTCAAATGACACACATATGGTCACATATCTCGTGATTTTAGAAGCATGATGGACACTTCCTTGATGAAGAACATTGATATCACATATAAGAAGGTTTGTAAAAGAAAACAAGAACAGGTAAAGGAGATTAGATGAATGAAGGACACCCATAACTCATACTCTTAGGATTGGAAATAGTATGAGATAAAGAAAATTCTACAGGGGAAAAGGAAGATGTTAGATATAGGAAGGTTTGGAGAAGAAATGAAAAACCAGAAGAACAGGTGAATAAAAAATACGTCCCAGAGATCGCAGGATTTGCAGTAGTGCGAGAAAGAAAGGAAGAACAAGTTAATAAAGAACATTCCCAAGAGATTGTACTTTCAAGAATTGTAGTGAAAGATCAATCCATAGAAAGAAAGAAAGAATTCATAATTCATAGAGATGATGAGTCTACAGACTAAAAGGAATATTACTCCACATCATAGTGGGTATTCCACCCAGCTTGGAGACTCCCAGTGAATATGAATATTAAACAATGAGATTCAATGTAGTAGCTACTATAGATCAGAGAACCATCTTGTTAGCACTAAGAGTCACCCTCAGATTGCAGGAGGATAAGMCCAGTACCCATCAGAGTTTCTGGTGGATGTTGGTTTTATATGAGTGGAGGTCAAAGGAAAAAACTCAATATATGAATTATGTTTCAACATAGAACTTGACAAGAAATGCACAGGGAAGTGAGGGCCACATTAACTTCAGTCAGTGAATTGAGTTTAAGTGTGAGAAGAGGGAAGACTTCGTGAGAAAGGTGGACAATACTTCTATGGGCATCAGGCTTTCAATCATCTTGGAGAATAAAAAAATCAAACTTAAGATCACTCTTAAGCTCAAATTTCAGACACTGAAATATATCCAAACAACACAGTCACAACAACACAATGATCAAACCTACATCACAATGCAGCTACAACAACTCGACTGGATCCTCCATGCCCAAGACATTCAGTGTAAGAGGGAAAAGATAACAAGGGGGCTAACTAAAACTAGTCACGATACCATTGTAATTAAACCTAAATTAAAATAGCATAACAACCCTCGACTGGATCCTCCATGTCTGATTGATTTAGCACAGTTTTTATAGAGAGATGAGAGAGGTTGAATTCTATTAATCTGAAAGTTTATAATTTGATACATAACCAGAGAAAAGTTCTAGATTAAAAACATTACAAAATAGGGAGATCTTTTCAACCATTTTAAGACCTTAACAAAATATCAAAACTACTTGTTTATACTCAGAGAAATCCCCGACTATCAGGAGTGTGATATAATCACTACATTGAAAACTTTACGTTTGAGAAGTCTTATGTCAAAATATGCATGTATCCCTCTGTCAGACGCGAGCTCAGATCAGCATGGGCCTGCAGGAAAATCTGTCCATAGGGGTACCATGGGCTGACGTTTCAGTCCCCATGATCGGGCTTTCCATGCCTTCCATTTATGAAGTGAGCCGAGGTTTCAACTACCGTCTATACTTTCATTAGATGCCTTCTCGAGAACTCAACGA
>JASDQU011312062.1:1990-24960 GCA_032191745.1 Picea mariana
GTGTTCCTTGCTTCTGACCTAGTTGTCAGACGTAAAGCAAGATGTTCCTTGCTTCTGACCTAGCTGTCAGACGTAAAGCAAGATGTGATGTGTTCCTTGCTTCTGACCGAGTTGTCAGACGTAAAGCAAGATGTTCCTTGCTTCTGGCCTAGCTGTCAGACGTAAAGCAAGATGTGATGTGTTCCTTGCTTCTGACCTAGTTGTCAAACGTAAAGCAAGATGAGATGTTCCTTGCTTCTGACCCAGTTGTCAGACGTAAAGCAAGATGAGATGTTCCTTGCTTTTGACCCAATTGTCAGACGTAAAGCAAGATGATATGATGAGACTAGCACTGAGCTTCCGACTGGATAGCTGTGACGTAAAGCCAGTCTAGTATCCTGCTTCCAACCTGATGGTTGTGATGTAAAGCAGGACGAGTATCTTGCTTCCAGCTTGAGCGCTGTGACATAAAGCAAGACGATGAGATGAGACAAGTACTGAGCTTCCAGCTTGACAGCTGTGACGTAAAGCCAGTCTTGTATTATGATGAGCCAGCCTTGTGCTGTGATGATGATGATGTATCAGTTTTTATACTAATACATATTGATGCAGATGATGATGGCATTCCTTTGAGAATGATGATGCTGCCGATGAAGAAAACTTCCGATGATTTATAGATACGCCAGCCAAGATGATATTGATGATGTTGTCCTCCCACTTGATGTTGTTGATGATGTTGTCCTCTCTCTCTCGCATGATGCTGCTGAAGAATACCCTTCTTGTTAAGGGGGAGTGTTGAAATATTGTAACTACAAAGAGTATTCTTATTATTATTGATATATTATTCATAGGATCAATCCCCATTGTGGATTGATCATGTCGGTTATTGAAATAGGACCAAATCCCCTTTTGCGGATTGGTCAAAAGACAATTGTAATAGGCAGAATAAGAAGACGCCCCCAGCAGTTAATAAAGAGACCCAGAAATATAATAAAGGTGGGCTTACCCACCCAGTTTGAGAAGTCGGCCCTGCCAGTGAAGAGACACTTCACACGTGCCAGACTTGTATAAATAAAGGAGGCTAGCGCCCCACTTAGACACAACTCACTTGCTAAGTTTGAGAGACAAGTTTTGATCTGTTACCGACAAAGGAGAGAGAGAGTGGCACATATCTTGGAGAGGACTTTCTGTTTTAGCATAGAGATCTCTTGGCATTGTATTGGCTATCCATATTAAGGAAGTTTGCTGGGTTTTCTTCCCCTGGAGGGTTTCCCAGGATAAATGTTGTGTCTCTTGTGATTGTGTATTTCTCAGTGATCTTGGATTATGCTATTGTTATCTAATGAAATGCAAACATCTATAATAATGGCTTAAACATTAACATCCTAAACGTGGGGATCTCCTAATTAGGTCACAGTGATAGGAAATCATGTTGTTACGCCAATCCTCCTCACTTGCCTTCGGCTTTGGGCAAGTATAGATTGTGCGATAATAGGTATTTCAACCTGCTAATCCCTCCCGACATATGCACCCCACATAATTTGCAATTCAATCGTTGTCGGTTTGTCCCATCTTCAGGGATCCCATACAGCCAAAATGCATCCAAAGGCTTTTGCATATTTTCTATGGATATTGACAGCTTAGAAATTCAACCCTGAGGCAGCAAAAAAAAAAAACAAGAAAATGAGATTAAACCCCACTAGAAAAAAAATAACAGCCCATCGATAAAAAAAATCAGACCTCTAAATTAGATTATTAGCAATGAAAAATAACAATAAGAGGGGGGAGAAAAAATTAACATTAAGGCTCAAGCTTGCTGTCACATTAAAAAAAAAACCTTACATTGTTTTATGGGCATGAAAATCATGGCAAAATGACAAAAAAAATAAGCAAAATGTAGGCAAGCAAATGTGCATAAATCTATGAAAAAAAGCATTAACATGGTGGGATTTAAACACATACCTATGAATGGTCCCCGAGGTGTAGGACAGTCGGTGACGGAGTGTGTTGTTAAGGCACTCCGTGATGTTAAAGTCATAGGTTCAAAACCTGCGGGGACAAAAAATCCAGCCATGTTAAGGGTTGGTGTGGCTCAGGCCAAGTGATTTTGACGGCTTAGATGCCCTTGAGTCGCAGTTTCTCAACCACGGACTAGTCGTGCAGGTCACAGACAAACTAGCAAACAAAAAAAAAAAACATACCTATGAATGGAAGATTCAACACTGGTTGGCAAATGAAATTGAACCCTTGCTCCACTAAAAAATCCTTGATGGTGATGACGATGGTTGTTTAGCTATCTCCACAGAGATTGATGAAGAACACAAACCCTTCTCCTTCCTTCTCTAACAACCAACAAGTGAAATGACCTAAAAAAACACCTTTATCCCCACGGCTTCAACGCGTTGGGCAACTTTTTCTATCATGGTGCGATTTTTTAGGAAAATTCATGATTTTTGCCGGCCGATTTTTCATCGGCTAGAAAAAATCGCGATTTTTCGCTGAGTTTTTCAACACTGTTACATAATACTCATACAACTTCACATAACACTTCAATGAAAATGTCATTAAAGAAAAAATATACTACAATAAATATATGACTTGATGACTAAAAGCACCAACATGCTTAAATTACTCATTCAATCTTTTAAGCATAAAGTTTTGAGTATACGATTAAATAATTAAGAATGAATATGCGTAAATTACTCATTCCTGTTGTTGTTGTACTTATTATTCATTTAATTTCATCTCATTTTCCAGGGCTCCCGTCTACCCCCTATTTTTGGTTGGGCTTTTAGTGCTAAGCGTAATCTCTTGGCCTAGTTTGGTCTCTAGTGGACATTAGTTTAAATTTCAATTCACTCTTTTAAGCATATAGTTTTGACTATACTTGCATGGTAAATCACTATTCAACATCATTGTGTATTCACATTTCAGGAATTCATAATGCTACTAACGTTTATTCTATAATTTCATCGCCATTCATATCTTGCTTGCATATGAACATATTTTAACTAAAATAATCAGGGAATGACAAATTTAGTGCAAAATGGAAATCTTTAGCATTAGCATTAGTATGAATCATCCATCTGATAGTACAAAGTCATATCGTGCTTGCACATAAACATATCTAAACTTAAATGATCAAGCAATGACATGTTTAGCTCAAAATGAAAGTCTTTTGCATTACCATCGATATGAATCATCCATCTTATAGTACATACACAGTTCATCATTGTTAAGCAGAATATCCCATGAAAACGATCAAGTTAGCAGTAACTCTGAGCATGTAAATCCCATTGAAAAGCAAGTTAAACAAATCAAAGAAATACCCAAGTACCTTCTGGATGTCAATGCCTGAGTAGACAATATGGCAGTTAGAAAGCTCCCTTATCTTTTCGTCTATTGTCTGCCATCATTTAAATAAATAGTAAATATAACTGCATACAATATTATTATGTAAAACATTCAATCTGTTAATTATGTTGAAAACGCTCAGGGATGGACCTCAAAACTTTAGCAACTACCAGTACTCTACCATGGTATCAAAGAAAAGTTAATTGAAGCGAAAACTCATAACTTTCTTATATAAACTTCATAAAAATAAATGATTACAAACAAAGAATGATCATAAACCTATGATATGTGCACAAGGGAACCAACAAATGAAAACACTGTAGCCCCTAGGGTTAGCTCAATCGTTTGGTGCCACTATTGCCTAGATGTTGCCGTTAATCTGGAGTGTTGTGCAGGTCCCCAGTTTGATTTCCTTGGGTTAGGCACACTAGTCTATGCTGCCCACTTTACACTGGGTACCATCATCAGATAAGGGGGAAGTGCCCAAGAGTATTCCAAGGAAAAAAAATGAAAACACTAAGAAATAATATGCAAGAGAGGAAGCACACTGTACATTCTAAAATTCCTTACATATATACAGAAGCACCAAAACTGGTAGGTAGGAGTATTTATGGAGGAAAGTTAGGAGTTATAGGAGAGATTTATCAGTTTGTCATAAAATAAAAGCTACGGACATAATACATGGCCCACTTTTCACCTATCAAGTCTGACCATTTCCTCCCTACTTAAAGGAAGTTGTCCCCAATTTTTGTTATAGGTGAGGGAATTGCTGGCCAAAGTTGATTAGGAGCCATTTCACTTGGGTGGGTAATGTGCCTCTGTGGCCAACCATTTCCATCAAAGTTGGCAGAAAATCTAGAATGGTTGCCTCTAGATGCATCATTGGGACCTCTTCCTCCACATACAAAGGCGCATAAGTTTGAGTTGACTGACATTGACAACATCATGAATACCAAGTTGTGGTGGGAAATCCAACCAAAAGGCATTGGAAGTTCTCACTTGCTAAGAGATGGAGTATGGCCCATATCGGATCAGTTTGAACTTATGTTTTTTACTGGTTCTTGAACATCTACTTGTACAAGTGAAGCCAAACTCTGTCCCCTGTTGAAATATTGTAACTGGGACATATTGCTAAAGATTGTCCAGCTAAGAGAGAAGAATACAAGAAGAGAAACAAAAGACACCATGCCCACACAGTTGAAGATGAAGAGCCACCCACAAAGATGATAAAAGAACAGAATGAAGACTATGTCTTAATCTCTGCCCTCTCAGGATCAGTGTCACCTAGTGAGGATACTTGGCTCATAGATAGTGCTGCTCCCAAGCACATGACAGGTCAAAGAGACATTCTCTGTAGCCTTACAGAAACGAACTTTCCCCAAAAAGTTACACTTGGAGATGATTACCAGTACCCTATCAAAGGAGTAGGAGAGTCCAATTACAAACTTGATTCAGGGAGCCCAATGAAGATGAAGGATGTACTATATGTACCAGGTTTGACAAAGAACTTAATTTCTATCTCAGCTTTAGATAAGAAAGGCTTCAGAGTTGCTTTCATAGATGGAGAAGTTCTCATGTGGCCTAAAGGAAAAACCATAGAGGATGCAATTGTTATTGGAACAAATGAAGGTGGCTTGTATAAGCTAAAAGGTCACTCAGAAGTAGCCTTGACTCATTCCATTGAGAGTCCATGTGAACTTTGGCATAGAAGACTAGCTCACATCAACTACAAGGCATTACCATATGTGAGCAAGGCAATCAAAGGTCTACCAGAATTCAAGGTTGACATGGAAAGTGTGTGCAATGGATGTGCACAAGGAAAGAGCATCAAGAACCCTTTCGAGCGACAGTAAAGAAGAAGGAGTCTTAGAGCTCATCCACTCAGATGTATGTGGCCCAATGCCATCAACCTCCATTAGTGGGTATGTATACTATGTATCATTTATTGATGACTATTCTCACAAGACTTGGGTGTACTTCTTAAAGTCAAAAGATGAAGTGTTTGGAAAATTCAAGAAATTCAAAACCCTGATAGAGAATAACTCTGAAATAAATATCAAGACACTCAGGTCAGATAATGGAGGAGAATACACCTCAAAAGAGTTTGTAAACTCTTGTAAAGATGTCGGGATCAAGAGGGAGCTCACCACTCCCTACAATCCTCAACAAAATGGTGTAGCAAAAAGAAAGAACGGAACTATAATGAAAGCAGTGAAGACTATGATCCACGATCAATATCTTTCAATGCACTTATGGGCAGAAGCAACAAGAACAACAGTATATGTACAAAATAGATTATCCCATAGTGCTCTTGGGTTCAAAACCCCTGAAAAGATGTTCTCCGGAAAGAAGCCAGAAGTAAGCCATCTCAAGATATTTGGCTGTCCAATATTTGTACACATTCCAAAAGAGAAGAGAACCAAGTTGGACCCTTCAGGAAAGAAGGGAATATTTGTTGGATACTGTGAGGTCTCAAAGGCCTTCAGAATTTATATACCAGATTACCATCATATTGAGATCGGCAGAGATGTAACCTTTGATGAAGATGCAGCACTCAAGAAATAAAGAAGATGCCAGCTTGAAGAAGAACTTGTAGCTCCCAGAGTTGCAGAACCAGTGAGGGAAGTCACAGTTTCCCCCAATGATGAGATTCATGAAGATCATGATATGATAGAATCTCGAGAACCTCCCCAGATGACGATCTCTCACAAGAGAAAGCCAGCCTGGGAAAGGGAACTTATTCAAGATGGAGAGAAGTATGGTGCCCCCGAAGGAACCATGATACAAGTCAAGAAACCCAAGCCATTCTCCAGTTATATGGCTTTGATGTGTGATCTCTTAGAGAAGGAACCTACTTGCTTTCAAGAAGCCATTCAGAAGAAAGAATGGGCAGATGCCATGACAAAAGAATACCAATCCATTATAAAGGATGATGTATGGGAAATAGCTCCCAGATCGAAAAGCAAGGATGTGGTATCTTCCAAATGGCTTTACAAGATAAAACATGTTGATGGAAGTATTGAGAAATATAAAGCAAGGTTTGTAGCTCGTGGTTTTTCTCAAAAGGAAGGCATTGACTATGAAGAGACGTTTTCTCTTGTAGCCAGATACACTTCAATCAGAACCATCATAGCCCTTGCAGCTAAGATGAAATGGAAGTTAACCAGATGGATGTGAAAACAACTTTCTTAAATAGTGTCATTGAAGAGGAAGTGTATATAGAACAACCTCAAGGGTTTGAGGTTGAAGATAGAAAAACACATGTCTGCAAATTGAAGAAGGCTCTGTACGGATTGAAACAAGCTCCTAGAGCTTGGTATGGAAGAATTGACAGTTTCCTGATGAGCTTGGGCTTTACCAAGAGTAAAGTTGATTCTAACCTGTACTTCAAGGTTATGAATGATGAGCCTGTTATATTGTTGTTGTATGTGGATGACTTATTTCTAACTAGAGAAGAAAATCTCATCACTGATTGTAAGAAGAAGCTCGCTGCAGAATTTGAGATGAAAGACCTAGGCCTAATGCACTATTTCTTAGGTCTTGAGGTCTGGCAGAGCCCAGAGAAGATCTCCCTTAACCAAGGGAAGCATGCAATTGAAATACTGAAGAGGTTTGATATGTTGGAGTGTAAATCCATGAATGCACCCATGGAAACAAAGTTGAAGCTCTTGGTTGATACTTCACCAAAGTTGGATGATGCTACGCTGTACAGACAAATCATTGGATCGTTAATGTATCTGACAAACACCAGGCCAGATATATGTTTTGCTGTGAACACCATGAGTCAATTTCTGGTAGAACCCAAACATGTTCACCTTGTTGCTGCAAAACATGTGATGAGATATCTTAAGGGTACGTTGGATTTTGGTCTCAGTTATAATGGAGAACATGACTTCAGACTGAGTGGATATACCGATTCGGATTGCGCTGGAAGTGTCTCTGACAGAAAGAGCACCTCAGGATGTTGTTTCAATCTGGGGTCAACCATGATCTCATGGCAGAGTAGGAAGCAATCAAGTATTGCTCTCAACATGGCAGAAGCGGAATATATTGTTGCATGTTCCACCAATTATGAAGCCATATGGCTTCGGAAGTTGTTGACAGGTATATTTGATCTAGAGATGGAAGCAATCGTGATTCTATGTGATAACCAGAGTTGCATAAAAATGACAAAGAACCCTGTGTTCCATGACAAGTCAAAATACATAGAAATCCGATATCACTACATTCGTGATATGGTGCAAAGAGGATCCATAAACCTCCATTATATTGGCACGGATGAGCAGGTTGCAGATGTGTTGACCAAACCTCTGTCTCGTGTAAGGTTTGAGCACTTTCGAGACAAGCTTCATGTAGTCCCAAAGGACCTCCCTCAAAAGGGGGAGTAGTGTTGATGCCAACCTTGTGCTGAAGATTTCCAGCTTCGTGTTGATGTTGATGAGATGCCAACCTCGTGCTAAAGATTTCCATCTTCGTGCTGATGTTGATGAGATGCCAACCTCGTGCTAAAGATTTCCTTGCTGTGAATGATGATATTGATGATGAGAAAAACTTCCGATGATTTATAGATATGCCAGTGAGTGTTCCAAATATTGTTGATGTTGTTGCCCTCTCTCTCTCCTGATGATGTTGTAGAATACCCTTCTTGTCGAGGGGGAGTGTTGAAATATTGTAACTGCAAAGAGTATTCTATTTATTATGGAGTTATTATTCATCAGATCAATCCCCTTTTGTGAATTGATCATGTCGGGCTTTGTAGTTGACCAAATCCCCTTTTGTGGATTGGTCAAACCCTAATTATATTATGCAAATCAAGAAGTCGTCCCCCAGGCCTAATTAAAGTGGTTTTAACCACTAAGAAGAGAAGTCGGCCCTGCCCAATGAAGAGACACCTTTCCAGCGCCTGTCAGCTAGTATAAATAAAGGGGGCGAGCGCCTCTTTTGTTCACTCACTCATTCACTCATAAAGTGCGCAAGTTTGGTAGCTGTTATCCCCACTTTTTTGGGATAACTAGGAGATCATGTCTCGAGGCCCACAGGTCCTAGACATGCAGTACCGAGAGCAAGATTGACTTGAGCATGGCCCTGGAGGGCCCATCCTTTTCTTCTTCCATCAGCTTTATCTTGTCAGCAGCAGCAGCATCCATCCCCATCGGCTTGGTCCTGTATCAGAAGAGGTTCTTGCTCCATGAGGTAATTGGTCTAGGTATCATGGTATGTGTCACTTTTGATCATTGAAACCTTTAAATATATGCATCTGATTCCTTTTATCTCTAACAACTGCTTGGATCTTACATTGGCCCACTTGACCATGATTGGGGGAATTGACAGGGTGCCCTAGCAAGCCTGTGCCCATAGGTTTTGGTTTACCACTGGGGAATTTCTGAAGAGCCATCGTCCGCTCCCATCATAGCACCACTGTTTCATCTTGTCTCCCGCTCATTTATCCCATTCCCCTTGTCTGGGCATTGGGTTGACCTATTTGTAGGATTGCACCTTATCTCGTGGGAAGAAGGGGCTAAAGGCCCAGAAGGTAAAAGCAGCTGGCAAAAGACAAAAGCCTAAAAATGAAACCTCGAGATGCTTCGCCCAGGGATCCTCGAGAAGGCAACAAAGAGCCTCTCAATAAGAAATAGGAGGCACCCGGAAAATAACAAGCAAGATCTAGTCAGAGGATAGGGGGTCTCATCACGAGCCAGCCTATTAGGTTCATGGGTAACTAGCAGTATGACATTGCCACCATCTGGTTACCACACTAGGGCAGTGACCTTTGGTTGCATGGCCAAGGGAAAGGGGGTCTCATCACGAGCCAGCCTTCTCATCTCTGTGAAAGTACTTGTGGGTAACACTGTCAGCTCTGGTCACCATGCCAAGGCAGTGTCCTCTGGTTAGCCCTTGAATAAAAAAGAAAAAGAAAATAAAAGAATAAAGCAAGAAAAAAAATAAAGGCAAAAACGGGCTTGGAAAAAATGCATCCATGACAGGTACAGCTCGCCTTCTACAAAGGCACCCACAGATAACATTATGCATCCTTGACCTCACTGCACCCACATGTCTAGACATCCCTTAGCCACATCACCTCACTCACATGGCTTGGATGAAATATTCTTGGAAACTTTCCTTTTCTTGTGGATAGTAGGATACTAGCCCAATAGGACGTCTTGTCTTTTTCTCCAATCTTGTATTGCAGGTTTTTGTAATGTCTTTAAGCTATTGACTGATGTATCAGGGTTTTTATGCATGTGTTTAATAATATTGATGATGAGATGTGATTAACATTGCTATGATCCCGGTGACTGATGAGCCCATGGAGGGCGTAGCTTTTGATGTGCAGCACCATGCCCGGCGAACAGGTACCATTTAGACCGGTACACATGGGGAGATGACCAGTTTGGACCTCCATGGGGCTGAGAGCCCACCAGATGGATGTTGAAACCCCATCAAGGGGTAGAGACAGGATAGAGATGGACCAGGGTTTTTGCACCGAAGAGGAAGAGAACGTTCCATTAGAGGCACTCCGACAGGACTAGACCTAGGGGGAATGACCCCTTTTCAATGGAACGCTAGCCTTGGAAGGCTTAGGACGTCCCCATCTTCACCATGACGTCATCCAGCTTCATGGACACTTTTGGAGGCAGACTGGGCAGCAGTGGCACGTGTGGCATGTAAGAGAGGCCCCTTGGGGGCTAACGTTTTGCTCCTAGATGTCTCATTTGCCCTAGAAGGGGCTAGCGCCTCCCTTGAAGGGGATTTTACTCTCTTTGCAACTCAATTAAGGTTTTAATTTGACAATTTAAAACAAAAACAGTTTTGTTTTGACATTATGGCCTTGTCAACTTTTTTATGAACTAAAAAGTAAAATTAGGTCATTGATACACTATATATTGAGGGTTTTGACTCTCATTTTATCATAACACATCACTCACTCATTAGTGAGGTCTGATTTTAACACCCTACTTGGGTATTTTTGTTGGTTTAGTGAGGCGCACTTGTTGAAGGAAGGCATTTCTTAGCATTTTATGGTTTTTCTCTGGAAGGAAGGTTTTACAACTAGGGTTTGCATGGTTATTTCTTAAAGAATTGTAAGTATTTTTCTGCAAAACTTCTTGATTGAATGGTTGCAGTCTTATTTTCTTACATGTATTTATAATTTGTTGAATCAAAACCCTAGGTGACAAGCACACAAGTAGGTCCTTGTCTCATGTCCCCTAAAAGAGAAATTTTCAGCCATTGAAGAAGAGGGAGAAAGAGCCTAGCCATAGCTACACTCTCATTTCTTCTTCTCCCTGAGCTAGTCGTACTTTCCAGAAGTCAAGAAGGAGGGGACATCCTAGGCCTAGGTTATCTACACCTAGGGTCATTCTTCTTCTAGGGTTTAGTGATAGAGCCTTGTTGTAGTAACACTCTCCCTCACTACACTCTCTTGTCTTGATTTATCTTTTATGCTAGCCGTTTTTGCCAATTTAACCTAAGGAAAGAGGAGAGAGCACAAGGCCTTTCTTTAGGAACACCGGAGTGAGCCTCTCTCCCCTAGGGATTTGATTCTGGGGCCCTGCCATAGCAGCACTTTAGAACTTTTCCTTCTAGTCCTTAGCCGTCCCCCTTCAACCCTTGCGTCCTTTATTAAATTGACTCCATTAGCCCAAAGGCACTGATCTTAGACCTCCAGCGTTGAAGTGAAAGTGATCAAATAACTCTCAAACTCTTTTCTATATTGAAACCCTAACTAACTGCTAACCCTAAGTTGTTGACGTCACACCTAGAATATTTCATCTTTATGCAGCAACGTCTTGTTTTAAGAGCAATTGAATGGTGATTTAGGCATTAATTGATGATGTATTGATTTGTTACATTGAATGCCAGGTCATTTCAGTATTTATTGAGGAAGTGATATTATTTGCATTGCTATATTGATACACATTGACTTCGTCAATATTTATTGCCATAATTGCTTATATCAGATAGTCTTATGAAGTACTAACCCATTGAATCATAGCTTGCATATATTGGTTTGCTGTTGCTTTGTTCCGGGCAGGTGTTCTTCTTTGGGACTTCACTTCATTATTGGTTGTTTAGCCGGGACTATTTGTTTTGGTGGTGACCTGTAAAGGGGGAACTTTACCTTTAACTTTTAAACTTTTGCCTCTTCAAAACTCCAGGTTACCAGGGACGTCTCCCCTAGGCCTGACCTCCCTAAAGAGAAAGAACCTCACCATCGTGGTGACATTGGGTGGGATAGGTTCATGTTACGCCAATTTGACCTCCATCTTATAGCCATTTGACCCAGCTACAAACTGTGCGATAACAGTAGCTACAATTGGGAGCAGGAGGAAGAGAGAGGCGCATTGCTCACTGTTGAATATTCTCTAGTGTTTTGGTTTATTGTCTTGGCATTGTATTGGCTATCTATATTAAGGAAGTTTTTGTTGGGTTTTCTCCCCCATGAGGGTTTCCCAGGATAAATGTTGTGTATCTTGTGATTGTGTTTCTCTCAGTGATCCTACCTATGCTATTGTTATCTAGTAAATTGAAAAGAAACCTAATAATAGCTCAAAACTTAACATTCCCAACCTAAAACTATGTAGGTACCCAATGTTTGTCATGAAATGCTTTGTACTTGACTTGTGCTTGTAGGAGTATATCATGTACTCTAGCTGCTAGCATGAATCTTGGCCAAGATTTGAACAAAGGAAGAAGTTGTATCTTGCTCATTCCACTGATGAGATGTAGTTGGTGAAGGGAGAGCAACTAGAATCTCATAACATGAAATGGGTTGGAAACCATGGCAAACTTCAAAAGAAGGGCACCTGATAAACTGGTTTCTAATAGAGTTAATGTCTTAGTAATGGTCATTTCATCTATTACTTATCCTGTGAATTCTAAGTTATGAATGGTGAATAAAGTGACTTAAGTGTCTAATTTATTCACATGCTATTATATGCTTATATAAATGGTTGTCTAACTTATGTCTATCTCATGTGACTTCATTATGTATTGACTTTTACACATTGGTAATGGTCATTTCATCTATTATTACTTAGCCTGTGACTTCTAAGTTATGAATGGTGAATAAAGTGACTTAAGTATCTAATTCATTCACATGTTATTTTATGCTTATGTAAATAGTTGTCTAACTTATGTCTATCTCATGTGACTTCATTATGTATTGAATTTTACACATAGAAGAATAAAACAGAATCTCTCTCACCTCTTTACAAGTATTCGACATATGTGTATGTGCAACATTGATATAGGATAGGAGCCATGGTATAATGCTGGCATATGGGAGGTCAAAGCCTAGCAATATAGGGTATTTGAGGAGATGCAATGAGGATGAAAACCAATGTGCGCTTGTAACATGAGCATGGCCAGGAATCAAGACACACATAACAGAATTTATGTGTGGTAGAGAATTTTAAAAGGAAGCAGAGCAGAGGCACATAGGCAATGAAGGTACCTACGGAAAAATAAAATAGGAGGGCAGGATAAGTAAGTAATTTCTACCATTTTTAACATGTAAAATTCCCACTAGATATCCCTTTACGTTTGTGGCAATTTTTCTGGGTTTAAGGAAGGTTTGCCACTGAGGTATTTCTTCAAACAGTGTGTATCCAATCTGCTGTAAGTGCAATCTTAATATTTCTTTGTAATGAAACAACTCATAATAATTCAGAGGCAATGTATAATAGTAACCAATATTGAAATATATTACTGTAATTGCAAAAACCAGGAGTAGTTGCTGCTTGTTTAAATTAACATTATGAAGGTTATACATAAATTGTCACAGAACTGACATAAAAAAGCTTCCAATGATTGTTTATAACAGCAGTAAGCAAATACAATGGGACGCACTGAAAAGATAGAACCTGGAGTAAAGAATATATTCTATCTGCGTTGAATAGACTCCACCCACTAGAGATTTGACCCTCTGAAAGTCACCTTCAGATGGATATATTTATGCAGCAGCCAATCGAGGGAGAATGCCAATCTTATACACCCAGTATGAGTGTTGGCGCTTATCCAAGCGGAAATATTAATTCCCAGAAATAATGACAAATCTCCACAATCAGAAATAAGGATAAATGCGCCCAACTTAGAGATGAATCTCAGTCTACAATCAGCAGCAATAATTTTCTGTGTATAGACCAAGAGATGTGCCCAGTTTCGAGATAAATCTCATTCTTCAATCAGCAGCAATATTTTTTTCTGTGTATAGACCAAGAGATGAACCCAGTTTAGAGGTAAGGTGCCACCCAATAGAGATTTTGGACCTGCGCTGATATAAACAGTTCCCCACTCCCAAATCGCTCCTTTAATAAGCAATACAAGTTGCCCAGACAGGAAAAAACACCCAGAAGTGATATTGCTCAGTTTCAGCAGCAAACACATCCCCCAACACTTGAAATTCAGCCTGTCAAAAAGTATCACGACCCAGCAATGGGTACATTCTCCCAGCTGCAAGGAATCGACCCCAAGATGGTATAAAAAGTTCTCTAAGTCATTATATGCTGCCACTATCAATAAATCTTCCTCCACAAAAGGTGAAATCCACGACAATGAGGCACATTGTCAAAATCTGAGTGATTCTGAACCCAAGACTAGCTAAGGTGTATCGTTGCAACACCGAAACTGGTAGATAAACGAGGGTTTCCAAAAACCCTAGACTCTCTTCTCAAGAGCTCTCCAAATTCTATTTCTCAATTGAGTGAATGCAAGAATGAGGGGCGCCTCCTCATTTCCCCTCTTTTATTTCTCAATTGAGTTATTTCCCGCTCACTTTACTTTTATTTTATTTTTAAAGTCACTTTATGCTTGCACACTTTATAATTTTCAAGTGACTGTATTTGCCTAAGACCCATGTCCCCCTTTTTCCACTTTATAAAGTTATTTCCTAGGAAAAAGTTGAGTTCCTTAGGTAACTTTTCCAACTTAGCCTACGGGAACCAAGTTAGGCTAGCGGAACCACTCCTTATGACTCCTAGGCCAACGGGGACATTACAATCCTCCCCGCCTGAGATTGCTTGTCTTCAAGCAAATGCAATCCCGGATGTTGCAATATCTGCTCTCCTTCCCAAGTGGCGTCCTCAATAGGCAGATTTTTCCATTTGAGTTCCTTAATTTCTGCTCTCTAGTCTCCAACACCTCCTCTCGAATTAGAATCAACTGCCCCTCCTCATCCAATGGTGGCAGCTCTGTAGAGGTGACAACATGCTGTCCCAGGCTTCTTGAGGCATGAAACATGAAAGACATTGTGTATCTTACACCCCTTTGGAAGATCTAACTCATAAGCTACCTCCCCGACTCGCCTCGAAATCCTGTAGGGGGCATAGAATCGTGGCTTCAATTTTTCTACCCCTTTCATTTTCAAGGATGACTACATGTATGGCTGCAAGCGGAGGTATACCAAGTCTCCCACCTTGAAACTGCACTTGACTCTATGCTTATCGGCATACATCTTCTGTTGATTCTGGGCCATTTGCAAGTTATCTTTGAGAGTTCGCGGGATGTCTTGACTCTCCTGAATCCAATCTTTGGCTTTGGGTGCCCAGTTGTCCCCAAATGCTCGGTCAACAAAGGTGGTGGCGTCATAACCATACAAAGCTTTGAAAGGTGTCATACTGATCGACATATGATAGGTGGTGTTATAGCAATGCTCACCTAAGTGTACCCATTTGATCCATGCCTTATGTTGCCCTGATACATAATTTCTCAAATACTCCTCGAGCCATTTGTTCACAATTTCAATTTTCCCATCAGTCTGAGGGTGATAACCGGTACTGGGCATTAATTCTGTCCCTATGAGTCTGAACAGCTACTGCCAGAAACCCCCCATGAATCTGCTGTCTCGATCACTAACAATTGTCTTGGGAAGTCCATACGGTCGAAATACCTCCCTGAAGAACAATTTTTCTACCTGCGCTGCAGAGTATTTGGACGATATGTCAAAGAAATGGGCGAATTTAGTAAGCATGTCAACCACCACGTAGATACAATCCTTCCCTTGAACCTAAGGCAATTTTGTTGGATGGGTATGTTCCGCCTTATGCTGCTGATAGATGTGGCCCTCCCTTACAAACTTCAGTACATCAGTCTTGAGACACTTCCAAGCGAACCTCTCCCGATTTTGTCTATAAGTCTTCAGGTATCCTGGATGTCCTGCCAAGGGAGAATTATACACAACATGTAGAATTTTTTCTTTCAACTGAGATTCTGGTACTAAGTAGATCCAGTCCTTATAATATATGATGTCGTCAATAACCCTGTACCTGTCATCGGAGACCTGACCATCAAGTATCTCACAAGAAAACTTGTTTTTGGAGTATTCTACCAATAGAAGTGCCTTCCATTCCGTCATCTCTGTGACAGAGAAAGTGGGTATCCTAAATAGGGCGTCAGCAACCACATTATGTTTTCCTTTCACATACTTAATTTCAAAATCGTAGGCTTGGATTTTACTAATCCATTTTTGTTGTCGCTCGCTCAGCTCCTTTTGCTCCATGAGAAACTTCAAGCTATTATGATCAGTCTTTACCTTGAACCTGTTTCCCACCAAATACCACTGAAATTTGGTCAAAGCATGCATTATGGCCAACATCTCTTTGTCGTATATGGAGTAATGCCACTCATACTCTAGGAGTTTGCGGCTCTCAAACACGATTGGGTAACCGCTTTGCATCAATACAACTCCTATCCCAATTCCCGAAGCATCACACTCCAAGACAAAGGGCTGAGTGAAATCAGGAAGTGCTAAAACAGGGCATGAACTCATCACCTGCTTCATTTTCTCGAATGTCTCCTGGGCCTCCTCTATCCAAATGAAAGCCCTCTTTTTGGTGAGATCGATCGGTGGCGTTGTCAACTATGAGAATCCTTTAACAAATTTCCTGTAGTAAGTGCAGAGACCAAGGAAACTCTTTAGTTCTGTCACATTCCTCAGAGTTGGCCACTCGATGATGGTCCTAATCTTTTCTTGGTGCACCTGCACGCCATTGGCCCTAATCATGTGCCCCAAGTAGAGCATCTCTGTCATACCAAACTCACACTTGGATTCCTTTGCATACAGTTGTTGACTCTCTATAATACCAAGCACTTCATCAAGATGCCGCAAATGGTCTTCCCATGTTTTGTTGTATATGAGGATGTCGTCAAAGAAGACCAATAAGAACTTCCTCAGCTGCTTATTGAACACATGATTCATGCACGACTGGAAATTGGTAGGGGCATTAATTAGCCCAAATGGCATGACCTTAATCTGATGGTACCCTGATCGAAGATCAATCTTTGAGAAAAATTTAGCTCCCCTGAGTTCATCCATTAATTCATCGATCATGGGTATGGGGTACTGATTCTTGATCGTTTTCTTGTTTAGAGCCCTGTAGTCAATACACATCAACAGAGTACTGTCCTTCTTCTTGACTAAAACAACGAAAAAGGCAAACGGGCTAGAACTAGGGCGGATGTGGCCCATTTTCAACAATTCTTTGATGGTTTTTTCAATCTCGTCCTTGTAAACTTTCGAGTGCCAGTATGGGTTTGTGATAATTGCTTGCACCCCCTCTTCTAACTCTATGATATGCTCAAAACCTCTATCAAGTGGAATGCCAGGAGGAATGTCACTAAATACCTTATGATGTTTGCAGAGTAAACCTGTAAGTCATCTGGAAGTTGTTGCAGACGGTTTGGTGACTCTCTGTCAAAAATAAAACACTCTACATCCCACTCTATATCACCATGCCTCATGACTGCCTCCATGTTGTGCGATGACACAATCTTTGGCAGGTACTGGTGCATGGCTCGTAGGACCACTTTTTTGTCATCTAGGCCTATGAACTCCATCTCCATGGTCCTCTGATCTATAGTGTATCTCCCAATATAGAGTAAATCCATTGAACGCCCAACACGACATTGGTGTTTGGTACGTCCACCACGAAGAAATCATCGTTCATTGAGTAGTTTCCCATGGTTATTGTGAGCTTGGGAATCCACTTGGTGCAATTCATCTGGTGGCCTTCTGGTATGACTATTGTGAACCTGTTGAATTCCTCTGTCGGAATTCCTCTCCTCTTGACCATGTTAGCGTCGATGAAGTTATGGGATGCTCCCCCATCAATCAAGAATGTCACCTTGTGCCCCTGTAGGACACCTCTGACCCTGAAGGTATGATACTTCAGAAATCCTGACATTGAGGCCATGACTGGGCCCTTAGCCCCAGCCTGTGAAGACTCCTCTCCATATGTTGGATGTCCCTGGTTCTGTGCCTGCTCCACCTCCTCATCCCCATCACTGTCACTGCTAGAGTATACCTCAATCTAATGGGCCTTGCCCGTTTTGTCATTCCCTGCACATTTGTGTCCTAGTTCCCGACAACTGAAGCACAATTTCTTTTTCCTCAATTCTCTCCTGGTCTCTTCCTCCAGTTTGGGCTTTCCGGCCCAATCCCTATGAGGTGGTCTGGTCTCCTTAGTCTTTGGGGTAAAAATGGGTTTGGGCAAAAACCGACTTTTAGGTACTACATCCTGCATGTCACGAGCTCTGTTGACTGCATCCTATAAAGAGGTAGGCTTGTAATCCTTGACCCATCCTCATAGAGGCTCCGATAGCCCCTCAAAAAAAGAATCACCAAACGGGCCTATGAAATATCTGTCACCATCACAGCAACCCTCTGAAACTCAGATATATAAGCCTCTAGGCTACCTATCTACTTGAGTTGAGCTAGCTCTCTGAAGTGAAGCTATGGATCCTTCCTATCAAATCTCTCAATGAGCCTCTGTGTGAAGTCCAGGTAGGAAGTGACCCTGGCATGTCCTAAAGTGACTAACCCATGGGACCAACACTCATGGGCCTCACCATCCAAGGGCAAGGTGGCCAACTTGATAGCATCTGTCTCTGTCATCTGGTGTAGTTGGAAGTAAGTGTCGAGCTTCTGCACCCATGATCTCACGGAGCATTTAGAGCTCTCGTCAAAGTTGGGAATGGTGACCTTCCCAAGGGTACGCTACAACTCAAAATTTTGTGTCATTGCCCTCATGGACCTTCTCGATTGATTTCTGCTCTTCATATTTCAGAACTCTGCAAAAGACAGGGCTGAGTGGAAATCATCGCCTAGCCTCTCGTACTCCTCTAAATCTGCCCTATAGGGCTCATCCTAATAAACCTGCATCAATGGACCTGTGGCTTCATTCCCCAAAAATTGAGGCATAGTGGGTCTGGGGGATTTGGTGTACAAGTGGGGGTGGCTCTGCATGATAGTGCGTGAATGGCTACTATCTCCATTGTTTGAGCCCCCATCACCATTCTGATTCTGCTTCGTTGGGCCCTCCAACAAATTCTTAGCTAGTTGCCCCATAAGGTCCATCATGACCTTTTGACCCTCGGCCAAATCATTCAAAATATTGAACAGACTGTTGATGTTGGCATCATCTTCTTCCCCCATAGTTTCTTTTCCCTTAAGTGTGGTAGATGGTGTTGCCTCTCCTGTCTCTTCTTCTCTAACCACTTCTTCTTCTTCCCACACCGGGGGATCTGGTATTCTTCCCCTACCTCTTCTGTAGGTAATGTTTTGCTCGTCTTCTGGTATCATAAATCTTATTATAAGTGCCCCTCAAAGCCCACAGCTGCAGAGGAGCATGCTCTGATACCACTGTAAAATTCCCACTAGATATCACTTTACGTTTGTGGCAATTTTTTGGGGTTTAAGGAAGGTTTGCCACTGAGGTATTTCTTCAAACAGTGTGTATCCAAACTGTTGTAAGTGCAATCTTAATATTTCTTTGCAATGAAACAACTCATAATAATTCAGGGGCAATGTCTAATAGTAACCAATATTGAAATATATTACTGTAATTGCAAAAACCAGGAGTAGTTGTTGCTTGTTTAAATTAACATTATGAAGGTCATACATAAATTGTCACAGAACTGGCATAAGAAAGCTTCCAATGATTGTTTATAACAACAGTAAGCAAATACAATGGGATGCAATGAAAAGATAGAACCTGGAGTAAAGAATATATTCTATCTGCATTGAATAGACTCCACCCACTAGAGATTCGACCCTCTGAAAGTCACCTTCAGATGGATATATTTATGCATCAACCAATCGAGGGGAATGCCAATCTTATACACCCAGTATGAGTGTTGGCGCTTATCCAAGCAGAAATATTAATTCCCAGAAATAATGACAAATCTCCACAATCAGAAATAAGGATAAATGCGCCCAACTTAGAGATGAATCTCAGTCTTCGATCAGCAGCAATAATTTTATGTGTATAGACCAAGAGATGCACCCAGTTTCGAGATGAATCTCAGTCTTCAATCAGCAGCAATATTTTTTTGTGTATAGACCAAGAGATACATCCAGTTTAGAGGTAGGGCGCGACCCAATAGAGATTTTGAACCTGCGTTGATATAAACAGTTCCCCACTCCCAAATCGCTCCCTTAATAAGCAATACGAGTTGCCCAGACCGAGGAAAAAACACCTATATGTGATATTGCTCAGTTTCAGCAGCAAACTCGTACCCCAACACTTGAAATTCGGCCTGTCAAGAAGTATCACGACCCAGCAATGGGTACATTCGCCCAGCTACAAGGAATCAACCCCAAGATGGTATAAACAGTTCTCTAAGTCAATATATGCTGCCACTATCAATAAATCTTCCTCCACAAAAGGTGAAATCCACCACAATGAAGCACACAGTCGAAATCTGAGTGATTATGAACCCAAGACTAGCTAGGGTGTATCGTTGCAACACTGAAACCAGTAGATAAATGAGGGTTTCCAAAAACCCTAGACTCTCTTCTCAAGAGCTCTCCAAATTCTATTTCTCAATTGAGTGATTGCAAGAATGAGGGGCACCTCCTCATTTTTGCTCTTTTATTTCTCAATTGAGTTATTTCCCGCTCACTTTACTTTTATTTTATTTTTAAAGTCACTTTATGCTTGCACACTTTATAATTTTTAAGTGACATTATCTGCCTAAGACACATGTCCCCCTTTTTCCCTTTTTCCACTTTATAAAGTTATTTCCTAGGCAAAAGTTGAGTTCCCTAGGTAACTTTTCCAACGTAGCCTATGAGAACCAAGTTAGGCTAGCGGAACCAATCCTTATGACTCCTAGGCCAACGGGGACATTACATGACAAGTTCAAACTTATTATAAAAATTCAAAATAAAAAAAAATAAAAAAATAATATAAATATTTGTGCTTCATCTTTAACTCTGACACTGCAACATGGCATGTGATTCAATTTGATACATGGAACAATCTTGCCTCTCTCATCTTTGCTCAATCCTGGTAGACACACTTCAACCCAAAGGATCGTTGTCAGGCTCAGTACCCTCTTTGAATAGAATTCCCCACCTTGCCTATGGACATGCATATGTTTGTTGATTGCTTTGTCACGAGGTTTGGAAAGGTTCTTATCCTTGATGGCTGACAAAACTCCTTCCATGCTAATCCAAGCATGTGTGTGGAGGTGGACTAAAGAGTAAGCTTCCACCTTACATTTATGTGTGCCTTGTGGATGGAATTCAATAGCAGAAGGTTGGATACTTGAATTTACCAAATGCATGCTTTGGTTGCCAAGGTTAGGATCATTTCATTTAGGACTTCCCTCACCGTAAACCTAAGTTGGGGATTTCAATGGGTGAGGGGGGAGCAACCTTGTCCATTCTTGTATCTCAGGGGGATGGGCTAGGTGGTACTTCAATGGCTTCAGGTTAGGGTGTTGGTGGTAGTGGTCCTTCGACGACTTTAGGATAAGGAGGTGTAGGTGGTCCCTTTGCGGGTTCAAGTTAGGGATCTTTCCTAAACCCTAGGGGTCTAGTGGTGCAACCAATGACTCAGCTTAGGAATTCTTCATTAGTCGAGAATCCTCGATAAAGTTGGAGTTCAAACCATATGGTTCGAAGTGTTTCAACTAGACTTGAGACAAACAAACATGGAGATAAATGAAGGCTAGCAGGCAGAGTCCGACAAGCAGAAGGATGTTTCTCCCCTTGTTCAGATGGACACGCTAGGGAGGGCCTTGAGTCCGAAGCCGAATGCTAAATCTGACAAAGATGTCATGGTTCACTCGCCTAACAGACAAATCTCTTCTTTGGAGGGTTATGCAACAGGTAACCAATTTAGTAGCTTAGGTCTTCATCTCCCCTTGGAATGAAGTTATATCATTATTATAATGGAATATGAGAGAAATGATGATTCCCAGTCACAAGCAGATTATTCATGGTGTGTTGCAAAGAACCAAACTAGATTTGATATTCCTTCAAGAAGTCAAATCAACTAGATTTGAGCTTCGTAATAGAATGAGTTACTGTTGGAATGACCCCTTTTAAGCTATAGACCATCTTCAAGGTAGTAGGTGAGTGGTGCTTACTCTTTCACCTTATCTACAAAGCTTTGTGGTGGACCATGGTAGGGACCCAAAGAATTGTTGTGCATGGATTACTCTGTTGGTTCAAGAAAAACTTCTAGGGCTTTGTGCAGTTTATGCTCCCAATCTCAACTCAGAGTGTCATCATCTTTGGCATTGGTTGGCTTCCTCACTCCCAAACATGGATTGGATAGTTGGTGCAGATTTTAATATCTAGAATGGGAAAGTGATTAGGGTGGTGGCACAAGGAGCATGATTAGTGGTGTGGTGAAGCAGGCTTGGTCTTGGTGTAAGAAATCTCTTCAAGTGTATAACCCCAACTAGAAGCAAAAGGCGATGGATTATGGTGGTTGGTTTAGTTGAATTTGTTATCCCCAACTCCTACGGATAACTAAGGAGATGATGTCTCGAGGTCCTCAGGTTGCAGACATGGAGTACCGAGAGATAGCCTGACCAGCAATGTCCACTTGCACAAACAAAGACCCACCTCGCCACCACAGCTCCGGGTTCATCACGACGATATCCACCACATCAGTTGGCTTCCGGAACACATTGGGCCTTGCTCCATGAGGTATAGGCCAAGTATTATGGTGAGTGTCATTTAAATATTTGAGGCATTTGCGTTTGTTGCATCTATTACTGCTTTTGATTATGTAACGTTTGCTTGGACATTATGCTCTTTGCCTTGTTTTACATTGGTGGTTGACATTGCGCCTTAGCAAGTGGGTCACCCTTAGGGATAGGTTTGCTACTGGGAGGTCCTCTTGAAATATCATTGTGCCATTCCCAACCATACTTGTCACTTTCCACACTTCATCCCCTCATCTCCTTACCTTTTGGGATTTTCGGGTACACTGGCCCAAGAAGTGGTTGTCCCTCATTTCTTGGGAAGAAGGGGTTGAAGGCCCAGAGGCTTGTAGCTAGCAAAAGATAAAAGCCAATCATTAACCTTCTAGATGCTCACCCAGGAATCCCGAGGACAATGAAATGTCTCTCATAAGAAACTTATAGGACCCGTGAAAAATAACTAATACAAAATGCCAACCAAGGTGGAGCATGTGTGGGCATTGTTTTTAATGCTTAGGTAGAAGCCCCACACATGTTTTCAACTTGGGGAAGCATGATGTGACCATGGTAGAGTCAAGGTGGGCACAGTTTTTCATGATTAGGTAGAAGCCCCGCCTTGGCTTCAACCTGGAAACATCTTAAAAGAATAAAAGGCAATAAATGGGCTTGGAAAAGGTTGCATTGAAAACGAAGGTGCA
>JASDQU011312063.1:0-24959 GCA_032191745.1 Picea mariana
TATATCATTTCTGGGTATTGTGAAGATTATGCTGGATATTTCACTGTTATTCTGTTATTTCTAGCATTTCGTTTCTGTTCTGCATATTTTATATATCTGGTATCTTGCAGGAAACTCCAAATGGAGCTTTTATTGTGATTAGTCCCAATGAGGTTATCACTCCTTCCCACAAAAAGAATAAACAAGATAAATGCAAAAGAGCAATGGTCGATGATGAGTCCATTCCTATTGATTATGAAGATATCATTGATTTAGATGAAACCCATTTAAATCATAAGAGGAAGAAAGAAAATGTTGTTGATGATGAAGAAGACATTGTTAGCTCTAAATATTATAATGAAAGTCCTAAAGGTAGCAAAGAAATAATAACACCAGGTTCTGATCTAGAGGATGGTATTATGAAAACAACACAAAATGCTATTCGAAATAGATTGTGTACAATGAACTTAGTTGATGATTGCCATACATTTCAGTTGAATTGGAAGGAACTTTATAAACCCACAAAAGGGAAATAAAAATATCAAATTAGAAAACCACATCACTTGCATTTTCACAATTTGAAAGCATTGATTAGGTACAATCCATATGCACATGGGGTTGACTATCTAGTTCTTGTTGACCCAGTGGAAGCTCCTAGGAGGGAAGAATTTGATAGATCAAATGTTTTGACTACAAATATTATGTGATTGGAGGAAATCATTCTATAGAGGCTAGAAGATAATTGATGCAAGAATATCCTAATAATCCTCTTTTTGAGATAGTCAAATGCATAATTTATGTTGGTTTAAAAGATTCATAAGAAAATTCATTGGCATGGGATCATAACACATACAATGAGTACATAATGTCCATGAATTTCATTCAAAGGGTGAGATTTATCCATAATCATTTTTCTGAAATATGTCATGGAGAGAGATCAAATGTTGATGCCAAGTTTAAGAAGCAATGTTTTATGGAAATAAGCTTCCCAATTAATGATGAAAATGTAAAAGAAAAAAACCGCAAAGGAAGTGATGTATTTAGAGCTGTGAATAGCTATTTTTGTTATAGCAAGATTTGCCTCACCCCATGCAATCTTGCATAGAATACCTTTTTCCATTTCCCTATGTAGACTTTTAATCCCTTTTTGCAAATCCCAAAGCTAAAAAAACAATTTTTCCACATATATGCACCTTGCCTACTACACAACATGCATATACGCAGGTTGCACCACTACAACCCGCGTACATCGAGAAATGTACCCAAAAATGAAAAATAGTGTCGGGCTTCCATGTCATGACAGGAGATCAATGATCCTTGGCCTTCCATATACTGGAAACATTTTGAATTGGCCCTTCAGCTCCACTTGAAGGCTATAAATGAGCCAATTCCGAGCTATGGAAAAGAGGAGAAAGAATTCAAATTTGATAGCAAAGTTACCCTGGAGGAATTATTCACTTCACATTGAGTCTGCATTCCTTTATCCTTTAAGTCTGAACACGTTGTTCAACCCCCAAGCTCTTCCCTTATTGAGTGAGAACTCCATTGTCTCTCTTATAGGAGCTTTCCTTTGGTGGAGGATTGAAGTGGTGGAGGCCCAACTGGAAGGAACTTAGTTTCTCAGTTCTGAACCGCGTCGACATGGAAGTCTATAACTTATTCACTTCTGTTGATTACATCTTAATAGAAATACTCTTTTCTCATCCAATTGATATCTTGAAAATATTTGAATTATTATTCCATGGGCGTATTTGTTATGAATGTTAATGGATTATGCTATTTAATGTGCTAACATCATATATTATCACCATAGCTTGCGTTGCTTGGGTGTTGAGGACTGGTTGCAAGTTTATTGCTTTGGGTCAAGTGCTCAACGGTGGACTTCATCGAACGTTTGGACGAGGTAGGCCTTTTATCTTATCTTGCTAGTACATTGGTTTATATAGCATACTTGAGAATAGAGTTGATTTCTGTAGTCATTTTCGTCTGTTGTGGTTTTCCCCTACCCATAGAGAGATTTTCCTTGTAACAGAATTGGCGACCATACTGGGGATTGAATCTTCTTTCTTGGGGTTTGGAGTGTTTTTGTCCTTAAATTTATCTTGTTCATATTGAATTTCTTGTCGCATGATTGCTTGACAGCCTCTGTTCACTCTGGGTCTGATTCTTTCATCCTTCTCCTTAGCCTGGCTATGTTTTTAACACATATACGCGGGTTTTTCTTGGCATTCATGTATATATGCATGTTGTCCTTCTGAAAGCTACGTACATATGCGCTTTTCCATTGAGCAATCGCGTACATCAACTTTTTTTTCTTGATTTCTGGGTTTGGTGGTTGTTGGGTAGGTTTTGATGATTGTTGAGTCTTCTTGGGTCTTTGTAGTGACTGTTAAGTGTCTATGGGATGACAGGAAACCTGTCATTGGTTGAATTTTTGGGCGGTGCCTTTCTCGTCATATTTTCATTTTGATTGTACTTGTATATTGGGATGGGCATTTTTCTCCTTGATATCCTACTTGGGTTGTCTCTGTCTATACTCAGTAGGGTCTTTATATATCAAGTTGTTGTTCGGTCCTTGCATTTTCATTTTTATTATATTGAAAATACAAAAATATTAGGCATTTCACATTGACTGGCATTTTGATCTTTTGAGTCTTCACCATTTATCTTAGTGCATGTAAATAAAGATTGCATTTTTATTTAGAATTGCATAATTGAATTAAAAATTGCATTTTTTAGGAAGCATATCATTTATTGGAAATTGAAGTTATGACTTTCCATTGTTTTCATATTCATTTACTTTACTTGCTGAGTCATAACATCACTAGTTTCACGATCACACCTTTTGAGTAAGCAAGGCCATTAAAATTAATGCTACAATTTAAAATTGATTAGTAACGATTTTATTTTCTGGAATGCACAAACTAGTTTAGGGTTTAATGCCTTGGAATAGGATTTTCTGAGTAAACCTCTCCAAGGATATTAAATCAACATATGTGTTTGACTAAAGGAGTGGAGAAATCCATTGTATAATCAGTAAGATCAGGAGGCTCCTCTTACATCGAAGTTAATCACGAGGTCGTGTGAGGTCGGTTGAAGGGATATCCCCTCGATACCTTCTTAGTGTCAGAGATATTTCTGGGGATCTATTCATGTCTGGGGATCTTGCTAGTTCCCTTACCTCTGTGAGAGGTAGTTATTTCAAGGTTTCAGGCTTTGCTACCCTTCCCATACGGTGGACCTCACTTACGACTACTCTCATGTGCATCGGTTATACAATGGTTGCTTAGTTGCTTGACTTAGGTTCCACATAGGTTACTTGCAGGGGTTATTCTGTAGGTACCTTGGTCAAATAAGGGTCGGACAACACACAACCTTTATGGAGGATTACCTCTCTGGGGGAATCTGACCAACTGGTTGTTAAGCCCACGAGGGCCCTTATAACTGATTTTTTTCCCTCCGATATTAGCAAGGAGTCTCGAGCCCCTCTTGGGTGAGGCATACCTACTTTAGGGAGGGAGGCCCCTTTCATCAACTTTATCCTGTTTGTGTGCATATTGGTCATTTGATTATTTTTGGCGTGCTCTTTGATTACTAGTTGGCCTTGGGATTTGTTTTTATATCTTGAGTCTTAAGTCACCATGGAGTCAACCAATTTCTCCGTCAGTCTCACCGCTTGTTATAGTTACCACCGGATTTTCAGTCTTTGCCTTCTAACAGGCGTAGAGTTATTAGACGTAGTACACACACCTCCACTTATCAGACTTGTGATTCTACAAGGATGAGTACTGAATTGAGTCATCAAAATACTTGGATCCCCTCGACTCCCACACCTACTATAGTTAATGGCACCCATTCGACTCCTGTAACCACAATGGTTGTAGTGTTGGAGGCACCTATCATCACTGTTTCCCATCCTATAGTGAATGCTCAACCTATTTCCATGAACCCATTTGGGTCTCTTGGTCATTCACTGGGCTATAATGTTCAATCCATCCCTATGGACTCTACTCCTTTTTCCTATGGTATGCCAAATTTTACTTCACAGTTTTCAAACTCCATCCTAGTTGTTGGCCCTAATGCTAGCATTGGACTTGGGGGAACAACTCCTCCTTATAATCCATTTTTGTTTTTTGCCTCTCAGATCCCTCAAATGACTCCTACCATGGGAGGAATTCCTTCTTTTAACCCCGTGTCTAATCTTGTTTATTTTGGGTGGAGCAACCGACCTGGCGGAGAAGCTTCTACTCAAGTTCCATCCTTTACCCCCACCTCCTCAGTGTCGATTCTGACCAACACATTTTGCATGATGAAACCACCTTTATCCTTCGGATTCACACCCAGAGGAGGTTAGTTTCACACCTTGGGAAACCCCCAACCCAGAGCCACTCCGGCTGGGGGCAGTTTTTATAACCCCCATCAGAACATTCCTACTAGAATGGTGCCCAACCAACCTCTTATGAATCATCCTAGAGGAGGGTATTACAATCTTGGACATGGACATGGTTCTTACCAGAACCCTGGATAGGCTGCAATTCCCCAAACTCAATCTTTCCAGGGAGCTTGGGGCTAGATGTCGCAACCCCGTCTCCCTTTTTTGGCCACGCTCAACCTACCAGACTTTTCTAAGTTGATGAAAAAACTTATTTTTCATGATCCTACATGGCCCCCCATTCCCACCAAGATTCCTTCAAATATCCCAAAATTCGAAGGTAAGAATGGTGAGGATCTTGGTGATCACATCACCACCTTTCACCTATGGTTCTCTTCAAATTCCCTTAATAACGATTCCATTCGGTTAAGATTATTTCAATGCACCCTCATAGGGGTTTTTGCAAAATGGTAAATCGAGCTACCTAGGGGGGCATATGGGACCTTTAATCAGATGGTACTAATCTTCCTTGACCACTTCCAATTTTCGGTTCGTTGCGATGTTGGACTAGAACCTCTGTCGACCTTACGCCAGGACAAAGCCACTCATATCTAGGATCACATCTAGGAGTGGCGTAGAAAGAAGAGGTTGATCAAGACCTCCATACCCCCAGACTTTCTTTGAGAGTGGTTCCTTAAGTCTTTACAACCTCATCTTTCGAAGGACTTTGCTACATCTGAGGTTACATCCGAGGAAGAAGCAATCTTAAAATTCCAGCAGTTATATAATATATACGCTCAGTCTGGGATGTTATACGAGATTCCTCCGGATGCACCAAGGTCAAACTATGACCCTAGACAAAAGCTCAAACCTCATGCCGATGGCATTGTAGGCTCCACCAGTGTGAAATTCGCAGACTCGGTGACAAGCCATTTGAAAGAGTTGTCTCTAAACCAGTCTGTAGGAGGGCCATCTTCGTCTGTGTCTTCCAATCCCACTTAGTCTTAAATGTACATTCTGTGAAATTGTCGACCAACCCAAATGGTAACCAACAACTAGGTGGGAATAATAATAAAGGACTTAATAATAATCGTAAGGGTGGGAAGAATAATAATAAACCCAAGGACAATGGTGAAATTTCCCTGTAAACTTTGTACAGACAATCATCTTACTCATTTATGCCCCAAACTTGCAGAAGCTATGAGGCTTTTATTTCTACCGTCCGTCATGATGACAAATCCTTTTCCACATAACCACCACATGGCCTCGAGCTCCTCAAATGCTGGAAATGTGATTGGTGGAAGTAAAAACCCACTGACACAAGACGATGATCATTTGTGCATCAATATAGTTAATTCTCAGGTTAATGTAGCCACCCGGTCTCGTGTTTACAATTCTTCACAAACTGTACCTAGTCTAGAATATCCTCCTCCTCTAGAAATGCCTTTGCAGATCAAAAAACCAGAGCCAACGCCTCGTATTCCGAAAGGAGTACTCAAATGCTCTACCCACAATCCAAATTCTAGAGCCACCTAGAATTACTCTATTCTTGAGGACCTAGGTGAAACCCCTTGTGCGATGTCGGCCATGGAGGTACTCCAAATGTTTCCTTCATAAAGGAATTCCTTGCTATATGTGTTAGGAGCTGTAGACCCCTGTGGATAAAAATTTATCAAGTTTGACGTTACATATGTGAAGCCTTGCTTTCCTTACCATGTGGCATTCCAAATCCACATGGGGTACTCAAAGTATACCATCAAGCATGCAGTTGTTGATGAAGGCTCTGCAACATGTGTGATTTCCCTGATCTACTAGAAATCTCTCAGCTCTCTGACTCTCTCCCAATCTCTGACCATGTTAACTTCTTTTGACGGTCATTCTTTCTACCTGCACGATATTCTTCCTACCTTTCTGGTCCAGTTAGGTGGGAAGACGGTAGAGGTGGATGTGGAGGTGGTTGATTTTCCCCTCAATTATAACTTGTTACTAGGACACAATTGGACTTATGTTATGATTATCGTCGTATCGTCTGTCTTCCACACTCTTTGTTTTCCTCATGATGGGAAGATCATGATGGTCGACCAATTATCCTTTGCATATTCTAGCCCCAATGCTTTTGTTGGACCGTCGATCCCTGTGGGTGACAATTCTTAGCCGACCACTAAGAATATCAATGTCAGAAGGTATTCATCCCTTATGGATACCTTCAACTTCATGGCATCGATTCACCATGTTTACGCCATGTCCAGTAGGCCTGTTTCATTAGCGAGTCTATTCCTTACCACACTTCCTATTTTAGTGATCCTTGGACCCTACCTTCCTTGACTTCGTCTTGTGAAGGCCAGTCGCATGTTGGAATGGCCATGCCACTATCGACAACGAAGATATTGTATCAAGTTGTTCTTGATTCTTTCGTCGATCCCAATCCTATTACCTCGCTGGCAGACGAGGAGGACCCCATTCTTAAGCCCGTGTGGGCCACTTCGTTGTCTTTCTCACATGACTACCTCGATGAGAATTTTCCCTCGGACAAAGCCATGAATGGTTCTAACAAGCCTTGGGATGATATGCATCATCTCTCTTATTTTCTCCTAGAGCTTGCTAGAATCAAACAAGATGAATTTCGATCTACTTTGAGTGAGATTGTCGGTCATGCCATAGTTCCACTTGATACCCATGACATTTATGCTAAAATAAATATGACGAGTATCTCTCCTACTGTCATGATCAATATATCTTGTACCCCTGGCAAGATTGAAAATGTACACATCTATGCACACTATTCACCAGAAGAAATACTGATCTACACCGAGGTCTTCAAGTAATTTTGAGATGTATTTGATTGGTCATATGAAGATATTCCAAGAATCGATCCTTGAATTTTCGAGCATGATATTAGAAATTATCTATATGCTAAGCCTGTTCGACAACATCTTAGATCTATCAATCCCTGGAAGGCCCCTACTATAAAGGAAGAGGTAGAGAAACTAATTAATCATGGCTTTCTCTATCTGATTCCCTTGATTGAATGGGTATCCAATCCCGTTCATGTGAATTAGAAGAAAGGAACAATCTGTGTATGCATGGAATTTCATGACCTTAATAAACACTGTCCTAAAGACAACTTATCGACACCTTTCATTGATCAGATTCTCGACGAGTGTGCAAGAAGCGAAGTTTTTTCTTTCATGGACAGAATTTCAGGGTATAACCAAATTCAAATTAAACCTGAGGATCAACATAATATGACATTTATTTGTCCTTGGGGTACTTTCACATACCATAATATTCCTTTTGGCCTTAAAATCATCGGAGAAACCTTCCAATGTGATATGACCTTCACATTCCATGATCTTAAGAATATAGTCGAAGATTATCTTGGTGATCTCGCTACTCACGCTTGTAAGAGAGTGGATCACCCTAAGCACCTTCAGCTAGTTTTTGAAAGATGTCGTCATTATAGAATCTAGTTAAACCCTCATAAATTCATCTTTTGCGTTAGGTCTGGACGTATTTTGGGATTTTTAGTCTCTGAGACTGGGATCATGGTAGATTTGTTAAAGGTTGATGCAATACTTCGATTGCCTCCCCCACACACTATGCAAAAACTTCAAGGTTTACAGGGGAAAGATAAATTTTTACGTCATTTTATAGTAAACTATGACAATATTAATAAGGGTTTCATGCATCTTTTGAATAAGGACACCCCTTTTATCTGGGATGGGCGAGCCCAGGAATCCTTCGATGCTTTGAAGAAAGCCTTGGTATTGACCCCTCTACTGAAGTCTCCTAACTACAGTAGAGATTACTTGCTTTATATCATCGCATCTGAAGAGATGATTGGTATGGTTTTGGTTCAGGAGGATGATGAGCTCCACAAGCATGTCATCTACTATCGTATTCGAAACTTAGTCACTCCTGAGCTAAAATATTCTCATGTTGAAAAGCTAGATTTCATTCTCATTCACGCAGTCCAATGATTACGCCATTATATATTTCTTTGCAAGACTACTGTGGTTGCCGATGTCAATCCATTTCAATACGTCGTTACTAGGCATATCATAGGGGGGAAATATAATAAATGGATTGTCATTTTACAATAATTCAATCTCGATTTCACTTCTGTGGAATCCAAGAAATCCCTAGTCTTTGCAGAGTTAATATCTGACTTCCCACGATTGGACAAGGATGTCATTCATGTTTATTCATCTGTGGATGAACACATTTTCCTTATCTCGTCATCTGACCCCTGGTATGGAGACATTATTCTCTATCTTCAAACTTTGAATTTCCCTCATCATCTCTCATGAGATGACCGACGACGTATACGATACCAAGAAAAGAATTACATTATCATCGGTGACACTTTGTATCGTCGAGGAATAGACAATATCCTACATCGTTTCTTAACTCACAAAGAAGATGAGTCAGTTCTAAATGATTTCCACAGTGGGGCTTGTGGTGGTCATCTATTCGGGGTTGCGACAACCCAGAAAATTTTGCGATCTAGTTGTTTATGGCCTTCTATATTTATAGATTGCATTGAAGTGGTTAAGAAGTGTCACCCCTGCAATGTGTTCACTCAGAAAATGTGTTCTCATCCAGCCCCTCTTCATCCAGTCATTACTGTCAGTCCCTTCACCAAGTGGGAGGTGGACTTTGTGGATTGCAACCCAACTTTGGTTGGGGAGCATCATCACATTATCATGGTCTTAGACTACTTTAATAAGTGGGTTGAGGCCATGCCTACAGTTAAGTCCGACGGGAATACTGTCACCTTCCTCGTATTCAATCAAATTATCGCCAGGTTCAGTGTCCTGAGTGAGATTGTCACTGATCAAGGAAGTCACTTTCAGAATGAAATGATGGAAGAGATAGCATCTAAGATGGGGTTTAAGAATGGTCATTATTCCTTGTACTACCCCCAGGAAAATGGACAAGTAGAGGTCATCAACAAGTCTCTCAAGACCATTTTGCATAAAACTGTCAGCCAGAACAAATCTGACTGGCATATTATGCTATATCCCACACTCTAGGTATATAGAACCTCGGTTAAGAATGCCACTAGATTTTCTCCTTTACAGTTAGTAAACGGTGTTGATTCGACCTTACCCATTGAATGTGAAATCCATTCTCTTATATTGGTAGTCATGCTCCTCCCTGACACTTCTGATATCGAGCGACGTCTCGTACACCTAGAGAGCCTCGACGAGCAGCATCGAGACGCCTCTACGACTATTGAGGCGAATACAAGATATGTCAAGGTCCAATATGATAAGTCTTTATGTCCTCGATTGTACGCTAAGGGTGACTTGGTCCTTTTTTATGATCAAGACAAAGAACTTCTAGGGGCAGGCAAGTTCAAACCCTTGTGGCACAATCCCTATATCATGTGACATGTCTTAGAAAAAGGAGCCTATGAGTTAGAAGATTATGAAGGGAACATGTTGGTCAAGCCTAGGAATGGGATCTACTTGAAAATATATTACGCTTGAGCCCCAAGCTTGGGTGTAACTCTTTGTATACTAATGTAATTTAGTGTATATATCTTTTCCCCTTATTTTTTGTCTTCATCTTGCTTATCGAGTTTCCCTTGGTTGGAAGATGTCAACAGAGTCTTCAGTCTACTTAGGATTCACAAATGGAGCCAGTCGGCATACAAAAAAATTATCTTCCATCGCTTGGGTGGTTTACTCACCCGAGGGTCTAATGGTGTCTTCAGGTGGCATATGCCTAGGTCCATCCACAGATAATGTGGCCGAATATAGCATCGTTATAGAACTTTTGCGCAATGACATTTCACATGGTATTCTCTCTTTGGAGGTTCGAAAGGATTCTGAGTTAGTAGTATGTCAGTTGAATGATAGTTACTGTGTGCACAATCCTACATTACTCTGACGATTCTTACGGGTACGTATTTTAGAGCGACAATTTGATTTTATTACTTATCATCACATACCTAGGATTTCTAATTATGTATCTGATTCTTATGCTAATTTTTTTTTAGATTGGCATTTGTCACATAACTAAAGTAAGTAAAACATTATCATCAATGTACACATTGTAATATAAGTAAAGCCGAATAACCATGTTTTATATATATTTCAAAAAATATGATGTTTATAGTACAAAATTGGGGCCAACACCCTCAATACACATATAAAACTAATAATACAAAATCCATGACATCTACACCTATGGCATCGAATGTGTCTCATTATAACAAACTACAGCATTTGCGATATGCCGAAAGAGTCGCACCCAAGATCTAGGCCCACCAACCACTTGCCGTTGCATGGCCTTCGATAGATCCTCTATCTGAACCATCGAAATTCTATGTGTCAAATGAGACAAGTTGCCTTGTATGTTTTGAAGGACTCTCTTTTCTTCTCTTCCCATCGCCTCATCTCCCTGGTGCCTCTGATGATGTTGTGGAAGCCCATCCAGACGTTTTGGACCTACATCTACGTAAATAAGTTTCTAGTTAGTACTTAAACATCATCAAAAAATATTTTTGTTTTCCTATACAAAAATAGAAAAAAATGAAATATTTAACAAATTTGACATACCTATTTCCCCATAGGTGGTCCCTGGTGGAAATGACATGTCAGGGTCCCCTCTGAAGTCAATCCTTGCATAGGGGTAGTCATCTAGAGTAATGACTTGTCGTCTCCACTAGTAAAATAAATCATCGTTGTAGGGTGTGGGCACACTACCTCCCCCCTGTCATCTCATCACCTTGGTCCACCATGCCATGGCTGGATTGCGAGGTCCTCGAGGAATGACCTCGACTCTAGGTCCCAAACCTAGAACCCGCTCGAAGAAAAAGCTAGACAGGATAGATGCAAACCCGAAGTTCCTCTTGTCACCCTGTTTGCATTATGTAAACTGGCTCTTCATATTAGCCAGTTGTGAGGTGAACCAACTATACACCATGGGTCTCAAGCACTCTATAGAATAGAACATGAGAAGCCTCGATGCCTGGTGCAATGAATCTGATTCTGTGATCCTGGTCAAAAGATGGGAAACAATCTTGAGGCTTATATTTTTTATCGCTCGGATGGGGATTTGACTCTCTACCTTCACGGTCTCTGCTATATAGTGAGCATCTATGTACTCTTATATATTCATATCGCTCCCAACTCCATGAGATTTGAGGTTCACCACATCAACCCAACGTGACAACCCTCTCAAGAAGTATATATCCTCGACTTCAATCCTTAATGGTTTCCCATCAAGGATGAATCTCTCACTGTTTGGATCCTAGTAATCCACAAGCAACTGTAGCAACCTCACTTGGGCCCTCATCCCTTTGAGTGCCCAAAATTTGTACAACCCACATCGTTTCAAGGCCATTTGGGCCCCAGATCTCTTTCCACAACAACATCTACCTCCTCATGTTCCCTTTCCCTCTAGTCTAGCACCATCCTACCAGAGAATCATCAATTTTTGAGTTAGCAACCATCAAAAACTTTGTTTACGGACTTGTATGCGGGTTGTAGCATTCATAGTCACATATAAGGCCGAGTACACGTAGTATGTATTTTACACAGTCGTGTATAACCTCGCGTATACTCAACCCGATGAGTGGTAGCCCGCGTACACCTAAATACCTAATTTGCGCCTTAAATAATTCAAATTTTGAAACCTAAATAAAAAATCTAATCCACTAGAAAGAAAGAGGAGGGGAAGAGGATTTACCTAGTCTAGACGGTCTCTAATTATGTCACTCAATGCTCCTGTAATCACCAATTGAAGATTAGAGGTAATTTGGTCCAAATTTCACTATTTGGGTAAAAAAGTCAAATGACCTAGAAAAATTTGGTTTTTGTTACTATTTATAGCATTTTTTACCCACTTTACATAGTTTTGAATCATATTTTCTCCTAATGGACTAATACAATAGTGGATTGATTTGATTTTTGTATTTTTTGCTAGGGATTATTGCAGTTTTTAGCATTATGTTGACTGTTCGTAACTACGGACAAGTATTTTCGCTACCCAACATATAGGATAGGTATCAATTCCATCATGCACACTTGCATTGTCCTATAACTATCACTCATATTCCTTATGTAAAAACCCATTTTTTAGCAACACAGAACCCTCCATTTGCTAAAAAATGTGTCGTTATCAAATGGTAGAGACTTACCAAAGATGGGTACCCTAGTTACATCCTCTGCTCCATTTGGTGCCCCTGCCAAGATTTTTTCCGTAGGACTGGGAGTCCCTTATAGCTAATACATGACTTTATACTAAGCCTCATTTCTCACTCATAAACATGTTGACCTATACCTATAGGACTCCCAGTCGATTTTGATTTAAGATATTTTCCAACTCGTTGTCAAAAAGTGAAAAGATTGTCAAGTGAACTTGTCTCTTTCACACTCGTAAATTGGATTTGAAAGGACGTCTATTTGGTAGAAGTTTATCCCTTTTTCAAACCAAGTAGAATAATATTATGAAAAAGGACATTTTTTGGTGTTAAGCTGTGATTGCATCTCATGCCCTTGCTTGCAGTATTAAGCCTATATCTGGTTCTCTCTTTGCAATATAAATTGTTTTCCTCAACAGTTTTGCATCATCAACCAAGTAGAGCCTTGTTTATATCCTTCGCAATTTGAAACCCTATACCTAGGATGGAACATTCCCCTGAGTGTCCATCTCCCGCATACACCTCTTTGCATTGAGCATAGGTATGTTTCACTGCTGGAACTAGTTTTTCTTACTTGTGACACTCGTTTCCTCCTCTATACCATAGCATTCATTTGACTATGAAAAAACAAAAAAAGATGGGTGGAAAGGGAATATTATCTTATATTGGCAGTAGTTGTGTCACATTTGAACAGAGCACAAAGTTATTGAGTCCACTTGTCATCATAATTTTGGGTTTAGGATGGCCTTAGGAATCTGAGATCGTTACAGATAATTTTCTCCCTCGAGTGGTTACTCTTCCAGTCCCTATGGAGAGTTTGATCGATGCCTCATGCATCTCATGGTTTCATAATTGAGTCTATGTTGCCAGAGTCTTCCATATGTCACATGCTCTTGTTCAAAGGATGTCTATCAACCTGTGTTGGCCATTCCTTAGAACTGGGTGGTTTCCCTTGTGTTCGAAGGAAATACATATATTCACACATTAGGATTTGTGTAGTGTCTTGGATTCCATTATCCTTATTGGTGGTTTCCTTGCCTTTGTCAGCAGTTTTCCTCATTGGCT
Organism: Picea mariana; assembly: GCA_032191745.1. Classification (NCBI taxonomy): domain Eukaryota; kingdom Viridiplantae; phylum Streptophyta; class Pinopsida; order Pinales; family Pinaceae; genus Picea; species Picea mariana. The sequence continues at coordinate 13,572 of JASDQU011312063.1, forward strand.
TCTATTCAGAGGGCCTTTTTTGTGTACCACTTTCACTTGGCACATGTGAAAGACGCACATGGTCATTGGTTCATGAACATGTTATTCGTTCGATTTCCTCCAAATCGTCAAGCTCCTGCTTTCTACCTCATGTTGAATGATGAGAGATGCCTTAATTCTCTCCTTTCAATGGGTCTCCTTCCATCGAATTCATCTCATATATTCTGGAAACGAGACCTAGATTCTTATGAGTACCTAGAGGCTTGTAGTCATTAGTGGCAGGTTCTCTCACCATCAAAATTTGGGAATACATCAATGTCTCCTGATCGATGGATTTTTCAAGTGCTCGACCCCAACTCCTTTATTCACACTTGTAAGAATGTACTCGGTGCCTTGATACCTACTCTCATCATCGATAGGTTGTCTCATGTTTTTTAAAGATATACCTCAATGACCGGTAATCAAACGAAGTCTCATTGTGTTTGACCTCAACTCATTTATTAACACGATGTAGACTTGCACCTTTGGTGGATTGTGTAGAAGACTTGAAGACATCAATATGCAACTTTCCTGAATTATTTCCACCTTTTCATTGGACTAGTACCTGTGTGACTTCAGTGATCATGGGAGATCATATTGTACTTCATTGTATACAGATATCTTCATATTGATTTTGATACTAGTTTTACTAGGCCTTGTTCATGACTATGAAAACCTTTGGCATGTAACCGCATTTGTATTTTCCTATTCATATCCATTGACAATTGTTTGGTATATTTTCACATGTATTTGCAGTGTAATTCAAATTGGCAGCCATGTATGCAAAGTCAGTACAGATTGTAATGAGAAATCAGTTCTTCTAGTTGGGTCCCCATTACTCCACTTTTGGGTTTTTTATAATGTATTTCGGCCATCGCAGATACTCTTCTAACCTCACACATTAGGGGGAATATCTTATAGAAATATTTTCCTCACCCCATGCAATCTTGCACAGAAGGAATTTTTCCATTTCCCTATGCAGACTTTTAATCCCTTTTTGCAAATCCCAGAGCTAAAAATGCAATTTTTCCACATGTATGCACCTTGCCTACTATACAACATGTGTATACGCAGGTTGCACCACTACAGCCTGTTTACATTGGGAAATGTGCCCAAAAATGAAAAATAGTGTTGGGTTTACATGTCACGACAGGAGATCATGATCCTTGGCCTTCCATATACTAGAAATGTTCTGACTCGGCCCTTCCATTCCACTTGAGGGATATAAATGGGCCAATTCTGAGCTATGGAAAAGAGGAGAAATAATTCAACTTTGAGAGCAAAGTTACTCTGGAGGAATTATTCACTTCACATTGAGTTTGCATCCCTTTATCCTTTAATTCTGAACACATTGTTCAGCCCCCAAGCTCTTCCCTTATTGAGTGAGAACTACATTGTCTCTCTTATATGAGCTTTCCTTTGGTGGAGGATTGAAGTGGTGGAGGCCCAGCTAGAAGGAACTTAGTTTCTCGGTTTCGAACCGTGCCAACATAGAAGTCTATAACTTATTCACTTATGTTGATTACATCTTAATAGAAATACTCTTTTCTCATCCAATTGATATCTTGCAAATATTTGAATTATTATTCCATGGGTGTATTTGTTATGAATGTTAATGGATTATGTCATTGAATGTGATAACATCATATATTATCACCATATGTTTGTGTTGCTTGGGTGTTGAGAACTAGTTACAGGTATATTGCTTTGGGTCAAGTGCTCAACGGTGGACTTCATCGAACATCTAGACAAGGTAGGCCTTTTATCTTTTCTTGCTATCACATTGGTTTATATAGCATACTTGAGAATAGAGTTGATTTCTACAGTCATTTCCGTCTGTTGTGATTTTCCCCTAGCCATAGAGAGATTTTTCTCATAACAATTTTCAACTGGGATTTAGAACTAGACAGGTATGGGATTTGATATATGAGATCTTCACCATAAGGGAAAATATTAGTATAAAAAATTAGAGAGTTAAGAAGTCTAAACCATTAATATGTGGCACAAGTAAGACAGTTCATGAAATAAAAAATCTTCTAGAAGTTATGACTATAAAACCTTGGAGAATGATACAAGGAGTGAAGGATGAGAAACTTATCATAGTTATATTATCACGTGTAAGGTTAGGTGAATTGTCAATCGAAAAAATGTGTGATGAATTTAAAAAGTAAGTTTGTTGAGTTTTATTTATTTATGTTAGGACAAGAAAATTAATTTTTTCAGTTTAAAATATCAATGTTCTAAGTATTCTTTTATATATATCATTAAAACATTATTTGTTTTTTATTTAGTCACAAGGTGTATATGAGAATACAAGAGGAAATGGTTAATATGTTGAATGAAGAAATTTGGTTTGATGTTAAACTGAATTATCCAGATTCAATCTCTACAACAATATTGAATCTATTATTTGTTTTTTATTTAGTCACAAGGTGTATATGAGAATACAAGAGGAAATGGTTAATATGTTGAATGAAGAAATTTGGTTTGATGTTAAACTCAATTATCCAGATTCAATCTCTACAACAATATTGAAACAATTTTTTGATGCATTCAAAAAGGTATGTTGATTTATTACATTCATAAGATTCATTTGTAGGTTAATTTATTTATATTTTAATAGTTATAGATATATAACTATGTGTTTGTTTGTTTCATTAAATATGCCAAAGAAGAATGAAGATGGAGTACTTGAAACCTTCAAAAGTTTTATTCAAAAATCCAAGTTTGAAAGAGAAAGAAGAAGATGTGTTCAAATTGTTGAACTCAATGACACCCTTGATCAATATAGCTGGAATGGGATCAACATTGTTCAGTATAAAGTGATATTAGGTGATTGTGAACAAATTAAATATTGTTCCTAAAAATGAATACTCCCTAGTTATTGAAGATATCCCGCATGGTTATAATATACAAAACATTGGATATGATACTGAGTCCTATACATAGTAAGCTTTCAATAAAGTGGTTATGGGATTTATGGAAGTCACAACATCGCCATTTTGTATATTTCTGGTTTTTCCTTCAGACACACAACAAGGATTAGTACAATCAAGCTTCAAGGGAAAAGAAAAGACAAGGATGTAGTTTATTTGGTAAGAGATTGAAAGTGTATGTTTAGCAATTAAGATTAAAAAATAATTTTATTAATTCACAAGTTAATTGAATTTTCACTTATTTATGTTACAAGGACAAGCCTAATATTCAGAGCTCCAATAGAGAACCATTTAAACATGATTTTGAGAGTATACATCTTGCAACCTAGACAAAATATGATTCTTATAATTATATTCTTGTCAATGTAAAGGATGGAGGGAATCCTAGTAGTTTATTGGTTTACAATGTTGTGGTTAGAAAGATAACATATGAGGAAAATGATTTGAAAGGAGATATGGTTAACATTTATAAAAAACCACAAGCATTAATTAATTCTTATAGATACATTTTCAAATGAAGGATATTGGGCTTTGGATTTGTTCTCATGCTCAAGTAAGAATTATGATCTAACATTTATGAAATCGTACTTCAATCTTATATTATTTTTAATTTATGTATTTTTATAGTATTTAACTTCATTATTTATTTTGTATTTGGTGATTAGGTACAACATTAGCATGTTGCTTACAAAAAGGAAGAAATTGCATAGCCATTGAAAGTGACCCAATACAGTGCAATTTTATTCAACAAAGAATTAATGCTATTCCATCTCTTCCAAATGAAATGCAAAAAATTGGCTTGAGGAAAGAATATTTTATTGAATCAAAGGTGGAAAAAATGTCAAAGGAACCTCAAGTACCATTAGGATGATTGACTGGAAAGTATCACTTTGGAGAACTTGCAGATATCAAAGACCCAATGGAAGAGAAAAATGACACAATGGAAGCACAAAATGATGTCGAAGAAGATGACAATGTGTCTATTGAGGATGATAAATTTTGGATATGTGATATTGTTGATTAGTTTTAATATTCCCTTAAAAATGATGTTCAATTTTACAAATTTTTGATGATCTATAATTGTAATGTTTTGACTTTCAGATTTTAAAATAAGAATGAATATGTATTTATTGTTGTTTTATGATAAAAAAAATTTGTTGTTTTATTTTTACTTTTATTTGTATGTGAATCACTATACTAGGGAAAATTTTATTAAACATTGTCATTTTTTACTTCAGATGTATAAAAATATGGAAAAAAAAATGTTAACTTTTTATAAAATTTTCACTTTTTTGGTTCAATTATGTCCATAATTTTTTTTTTTTTTTACAAGTTATTTTAAATGAATAGGTACCAAAATGTATAGGTTTTTTATTATATATGGTTGTAATTTTTTATTTTTTTTCGCTAAATATTCAAAAATAGTGTTATTTAACTACAATTATTTTCTATGTATTGAAGTAAAGGTAAACAATGTGTTAAAAATGATGTTTTACAATATATTTTAAAAGTATGGAACCATAAATTAATTAAGGAGACACAATTATATGAAAAATCTTAATTTCAAAAAAGTAAATGGTAAAAAAGAAAATTAAGATTGACAGAAGCATGGAAAAATGACTAAAAACATTGTTGAAAAAAAAAATTTAAAAAAATGAAAATAGATGAAAAATAAGCATTTAAAAAATAATGTGGAAACAATATGGATCGGAAAATTTAAAATATCAAAAAACCACCTAAAAAGGGAGGGGGGTGCTATCGGTAGCACCATTTTTAAAAACAGGGTAAAAAATGTGACATCCCAAAAAATGAGTACTTTGTAGACTTCTTGTTAAGTTGGTAACTATGTTAAGAGAACTGAGAAGACATATTTTTCTGGGTACAGGAACTGTTGGGCATCATTTTCTAATCAAGATGATAAATGGGGCTGCAGATAATTTGAGGGATTGAGTGAGAAATAACAACAGCCCCCCTTTCTTGGTGGATAGAAGACTGGACTGTCAGGTTCTTGTGGGAGAAGGAGAGTAACCTTCATCCCTTGTTGTTTTCTAAGCAAAAAAAAAGAGGAACTCTCTCTCATGGAATCATACTCTAGCTAGGGGGTGGCCAGCTATGAAAACATCAGGAGCAGTTGTGCCTATGGTTGGGTGGAAAGTGGCACACCCTTCAACAGTTTCCAGGGATTTCTAAATTTCAGATAAGTGTTTTATGTGTCCTATAATGCCATAAACATTTTATTTAATACTATGGGTTTCATGTGCTAGATATTTTCATAATTTTTTATCCTATTCAAATGGTGGAATTTCCACTCCGATTGTCTGGGTGGCTATGAAATCTGAAATAAGGTTTGGAAAACATATTATGTTGTTGATTTTCTACCTATCTTTGTTTGAAAAGGGAAGTTGTTTGTAATTGTTTGTCACTCAAAGTATGAACAAAGTGTTGGTTGATCACTTATAGTAATCTATGTGAACAAATACTCAAGTTATTAGTAAAATTCCAAGCCACTAAAGTCTTCACAGATCAATTTGGTAGTAGGGAATGCAATTGTTGATATAAACTTGAAAACTGGTCAGTTGGCCTCGACCATTATGTTGGCCTAGAAAATATGTTAGGATTCATAATTAGAGGGAATCACATACCCCTTTTTGGCCTTAAGAGAATAAGTCAAGCATTGAAGAGAAGAAAATTATTTCAAAATAAATAATAAGAAAAGAATGAGAAATGAGAATTTGCGTTTTTAATGAGAAATAAAATGAAATGTAAAATTTGAAGCATTGTGATTAATTAAGTTTCATTAGAAATTGGTTGTTGATATATTGGGTTGGTTGTCATTGATGTCAACCCTTGAAACAAGTTCGGTAGCAAATTCTAGCAGCTCCACATGTGTGATTAAGGAACATGAGTTTGGAAGAGGAATAAAGACATGAAGATCAATGATTTTGTAGGTAAGACTAGCATAGATGGATAGTACATGTTGTTTCATTTCCAGTGATATGTGGTACATCACATGGTTCCTTAGGGTTGAGGATATATGGCTTAGTGAAGTTGGAGGACCCTCATGAATATTCTAGAAGCCCCTAGAAGGTCAATTATTCTAGAAGCTCCTAGAAATTCATCAAGAAGTTTACTAGTCAAAGTGGTTTCAACTAGGAGTTAATTATGGGTGAAGTTGTTGAAATAAGAAAATAATTAAAAATAAATTAGCTGCAACAAGAAGTGGGGAGTTTACTAATTATGGGTAAAGTAGTTGCAATTGGGTGAATGTAGTTGAAAGTGAGTTATCCCTAAAAGATGGAAGTTGGGTAAAATATTTAGAAGATGACCCCTAAAGGAAGGAACTTGGAGAGTATAAATAAGCAAGAAATATACTCTCATTAGCACCTATTGAGCACATTGAATATCTATCTTGTGAAACGTTTATTGTAGGTACTCATTGATACATCTAAAGTTGCGCAAGTCTAAGGTAGAGAAGGAAGATGATGACAAATTTAGCAGTTGTAGAAGAGAGCGGGAAAGTCGTGAACCACCCTGATTAGGGTTATCCTTGCTTGTCAAACAATAAACATCCCATGAGGTATCCCCACAATTCTCCTATATCATGTCATGTGAGTCCTTGCGAGACAACCATCTTCGTCGCATGAAGCACTACCATATATGAACTTTGAGGAGTGAATATAGTTGCAAAAGTTGAGGAGTGAATCTAGTTGCAAAGGTTGAAGAGAGGCTACAGGAAGTCTGATAGTGTTCAAGTACAACAAATCTATTTACAAGATCAAAAATGTATGTTACATGTTTGTTAGTAGTTGGATGTTGGTGATTATTTGAGGTATGGTCATGGGATATTGAGTGTTTTTCCTAGAGGGACTATTGGTTGTATGCTATATACTATATGAGACAGATCTACAAAGGTACAATGATGGTATATTTTTTATTTATCATTGGCACACTTTATTGGGTATATTGTTGAGGCATATCTTGTATTTCTTGGTACATGTTTGAGGGTTTTGGGTTGAGGTCTGTTGTTGAAGTTATTGATACAAATTGAGGCTGCATAATAGTGAGGGATTGATACTTGGTTGATGTGAGGGTTCATTACACTTGGTTTATGATTGTTTGTATATGTATGACACATGATTAGAGAGACATAGTTGTACACAGTTTGAGTTATACAATTGTGACAATAGGTATGAGATATATGTGATCAGATCTGATTGGTTGAGGATATTATTGGTACAGGTTAGTACAGGCTATTACAGGTTTTACAGTGACAGAGTGATAGTGGTAGCATCAGTTATTTGACACTTATATTTAAGGGTGGTTGGACTAGGTAAGGATAGGTGGTTGTAACCACCTTCCGATTATATCCAGAGAAAATTTTGGGTTGTAGCCTCCTTTTGGTTAGAGCTAGAGAATCAGAGAGTTGTAGCTTCCTTCAGGTTCGAGCCTGAGAAGCAAAGGGGTTGTATATTCCTTCCAATTGTAGATGGAAAACAAGGAAGTTGATGCTTATTATGAATGTACTTCTTTTAACAATATAAGAAAAGAATTTTGTGATTTTCTCTCGCATTGAGTTTCCACGTAAAATATTGGTGTATTGTGTTCATGTGTGGTTTCTTATTGTTCATTTCCTATGTATACTGCTCATATTAAATTTTATTGGTAATCTGCTCATAAAGTAAACAATACACATTGTGGTTAAAAATGATTAAAAGTACAAATACTGATTCACCTTGCCCCTCTTAGTATTCCAACAATTGGTATCAGAGTAGGTCCTTCAAAAAACATTCTAACCAATGGAAGGAGATCATGGACTATGCTAAGATTGGGGTTCCACAGTTTGACGGTCATAACTATGACTTATGGAGAAGACAAATGAAAATGTATGTGCAGGCACACGGATTTGATGTTTGGTGAGAAGTAGTAGATGGATACAAAGCACCAACCACTCCCCCAATAGATAAGGATGGAAATAAACTTGAAGATAATGATGTTAGAGCCAAAAATGCTATCCTGAATGGTTTAATTGAATCAGTATACACCATAGTTGTAAATTGTGATTCTGCAAAAGAAATATGGGACAAACTAAAGAATATATACAAAGGAGACTCAAAGGTTAAGGGAGCCAAACTTCAAACCTTTAGAGACAAGTTTGAACAATTGAAGATGAAGGAAGATGAAAACATTTCCTCCTACTTTCTACAAGCTGATGAGACAACCATTGCCATTAAAGGTTTGGTAGAAGAAAATAAGGAACCAATCATTGTTCAAAAAGTGTTGAGGTTTGTACCTATGAGATAGGACCCAAAATTTTCAACCATGGAAGAAAGAGAAGATTTATACACCTTGAGAATGAATGAGCTACATGGGATACTCATCGCTTATGAAATGAGAATAGAACAAGAGAACCTAGTTACAAAGAAAGAAACATTCAAAGAATCCAATAAGAGAAAGAAAAAGATCAAGAAAAATCCAAAGTAAGATTTTAGTTGTAGCGATGATTCAAAAGACAATGAAGAAATGGAAAATTTCATCAAAAAGTTGAAGAGAGGAACCGACAAATATAAAGCTATGCTTCAATTTAAACGTTTAATTGTGGTGGTGTTGGTCATTTTTCTTTTAAATTTCCTCATAAGAATCAGGAAAATGATGAAGAAGAAGACCATAAAAAGAAAAAGATAAATCAAAAGAATAAAAGAAACAAAAATATTTTTTTTAAGAAAAATATCTACACCAAAGAAGATAGTTCATCATCAGATGAGGAAGAAGACAATGACAACAATATAGAAAGAGTACTCTTCATGGAAGTAGAATATTCTGAAGAATATTATGAGGAAGAAGGAGAAGTCGATCTTAGAGAAGAATTAATCAGTGCACTAGAAGAGCTAAGGATTGAAAGAAACAAAATCAAGTCACTCGAGGAAAAACTAAAAGAAAAAGAGGGATATCATAACTCCAATTCTGAGGAAGTTGAGAAGATGATCGTGAAGTTAAAAATCCAAGTAGAAGAAGACAAAATAATCAACGAGGCACTCATAGGTCAGTTAGATGAAAAGGACATGGTGATTGAAGGCTTGGAAGCAGAAATAGTCACTCTAAGGAAAGTTATTTAGAAGAAGGACATGCAGTAGAACAACACCAAAGTATTGGATGAGATTATTAGCATTAAAAGGCCATACCATGACAAATCTAGACTAGGATATAACTAGACAGAGAAATGCTAAATCTCTAAGACAACAAAACAAAGAATCTATGTAGAAATAGTTAGAGGATCTTCCAAGAAGGAATAAGGAAAGAGGAACCAAGAAGAGGATTACAGATACACTGCACCACCCAGAAGGTCCATATTTCATAATCAACAACAACTAACAATGGAGAGACCCCGAGAAGAAGAAGGATTCAGAAGAGAAGCACCATTTAAAAGATATTCCACCCCTAGGTATCAAACTATTTTTCTTGGTTTATCTTATTCATGTAATAATTTTTGGCATAAAGTTGTGAATTGTAGAGCCAACACCAAGAAAAAAAATAATTATGAAGGCTACACAAGAAATGGTTATTCAAGAAGATCTCATGAAGCACGGAGAAGAATCTACAATAGATTTGATTATTTGAGCACTAAAGTAGAATGCTACAAGTGTAACAACTTTGGACACATGGCCAAAGATTATAGATTGATTGTTCCTCCTAAAGAATCACAACATAATATCAACAGACATATACAAGAACCACAAAGGATATGGATAAGGAAGCATGATCAATTCAACATTGAAGAATGCATGCCGTCTCTACAAGATAAACACAAGAAACATGAATGGTATGTTGATAGTGGTTGTTCAAATCATATGACAGGTGATATGGACAAGTTTCTAACATTGAAGAAGGAAAGAGATGGATTAGTTTCATTTGGGAATGACAACTCAACCAAAATTATATGAAAAGGGACAGTTAATCTTGGAAGCAAGGACACTAGAGAAGAAAATGTTCTACTAGTGTTGTTGGGAAAAACACCCTACGGACTAGCAAACTAGGGTCAAACTTGCATGCAAATTTTGACCGAATAGAAACTACTTTTTTACCTACAACGCAAGACTTAAATCCATTTTTCTCAATAATTGCATGAAAAAGGACCACCTACCTTATTACTGGAATTCGATGTAGATCCTTCATTGCACTTTGATTACTTGCTTGCGCTTTTCCTTCCACAGATGACCTGCACTCAAGACAAACAACAACTATGCATGCATGCTAATTCTATATTCAAGGGTTAGAAATCAAGCATAAATTAATCAAATCATAGACAATTCATGCATTGGGATGGGAAAAGTATTCTTTTTATTATTGAAAGTGAATCAACTTACAAAAGCTGAGACCAGCCACCACTCCTTGAACCTGGTCCTAGGCTCCTCTTCTTCTATCCTTCAACTGCTTTGCGTTAAATCTCCTTTGGCATGAGGAAAGGCTAAAGGTTTGGGACAATGGATTACGTAAATGGGAAGAGTTTCTTCGCTATATTTTTTCCTCCTCCAAATGGTACCCCTACCCCTTCTTTTATAGGCTGGAAGGAGCTAGGGTTTTGGATGAACCCTTGGCCATGCATGGCCAGGAGTTTCAATTAACTGACCCATAGCTTTTTGTTCCATTGGAAACTTTTCTTTTTTTGTGCTTTGTTAGGTACACATGGGTTGTTGTGAGTCAGCCAGCGTGTACACGCATGCAGTAATGGGTTAGGGTGCATGGGCCTTGACACAAGAGGATTTTCAAAGAGTTTGTTTAGCAGAGTTTTCACAAAGAAGGGATATGATTTGGCCTGATGTTAGGTAAGCATGTGTGGTGCAATTTAGGGTTATAACAGATGCCCCCTAATGTGTGAGGTCGAAAGAGCATCTGATGGCCGAAATACATTACCAATCTTCACTGATATGCCAAACGATTGAGCCCAAGGATCAGGAACCAGGAGGTGTCGTCTACAAAATAACAAATGTCTCACCGAGTCAGGCATACCCATGCTTGGGATAAAATAGAACCATGGCTACCAATCAAATACACTATAGATCCATGTCAAATAACTATAAAGAGTAGCCGCAAATAATACATAGCGTAGCTACATTTCGAAATCAGAAAGATATACATATAGAGTATCCATCTTCCAGAAGCTCATTCGGCCTGATGGCTGGACTTCAGAGCTCGAGCAACAACTTCAAAATTTTCCAAAACTCAGGTAGGAGTGTAATATGAGTGTATGAATGCACTACCCAGAGGTCTTTGATGGATCGTCAGTCATGGACTTGATAATCTTGATGATCGGACTGAAGGCTTCAGTGATTTCGAACAAGGACTTGATTGGAAGTTCAAGATGGTTGGGTATGCAGACAAGAGACATATTGCAGAGGGGCCGACTCAGGCTTAGTAACAAACTTCCCTTGGACAATAG
>JASDQU011312066.1:7119-22739 GCA_032191745.1 Picea mariana
TGATATTGAAGTCTCGTCTTCAAGACTTCAAAGTGAAGCCTTCAATGCAGTTCACTCTTTCTTCACCTTCATGCCTCCTAGGTTCCAAGACCATGTGGAATAAGCAGAGGTGATTGTCTAGCAAGAGAGAACAATGCAAACGAAGCAGGAGGTGGTAGAAGCCACAATTGATTGGATTATGGACATGGGAACGTTGAGGGAAAAGGATACGACGTATTGGAAGACAATGGAACTTTATTGACACATTAAGAATCTCTTGTGTCATATGGTTCAGACAAGGGAGGAATCTCAAAACATAATGCAACTTCAGTTAGATGGTCTTCACTTGATGATGTGAGAAGTTTTATCCCACCTACCTCAGTCAAGCACTGTGGTGACTGCTTCATCCCTGTGAAGTACAATGAATTCAACCACGAGCCAGACTCAAGACTAGTCGGTGATGCCGCCAGGTGTCTAGTTCATTTTTCTAGTCTTAAAGTTTAGTTATGAACTATCTAAGAAAATCTAGACCATGGGCCAATAGTAATATAGATATAGGTTGTTTTTTTGTTTTTCTTGAATTGAAGAATTTTTTTCAAAACATGGGATGGTTTGGTATTATAAACTATACCTTTGATATTGGTTTGGTTTCCCTAGTGGTAGGTCAGTAGAAAAGGACGAAGGCTTGTATGATATTTTGATAGATCATTAGAATTTTTAGTACTGTGAGCTTAAAAAAAAAAAAGGAGTTGTAATGATAAAAAAATGATAAAACACATAGGTATTAGGTCCTTGCATTGATCGCATCCCATATTATTGGAACCAGTGTAGATCCATCTTAAATGTGGATCTATCATGGGTAGAAAGGGATCAAAACCCTCGAGGTACAAACATTTCCTCAAGCTTTGTGCTCTAAAAAAGTTTTTCACCTCAAGGGATTTGATCCCTGTGACCACATTATAGATCCATATTTAAGATAGATCTTATAACATTCAAACTACACCACTATCCAATTTAAATGTATATTATTACTTTGAAATTAACATAAAACTTTTGAAACATGTTTTTTTTTCACCAAAACATTATTTCAATATATTTTTATATGAATATGTAAACATAATTATTTACAATAATAATTATTTACAATAACTATAGAATGTGTCATTTTTCCATAATAGAAAGATCAAATATAACTTATACAACATTAAAATTACATTATGAATCCAAGGTGAATTACACTATAATCCCAAAGTATTTTGATGCAAACTAACCTCATTTTTTTTTATCAAATTGTTTTATTATAAACATGATTTATTCATTATAAAATAAATAGGATTTACAAAGATTATCCACTTAAAAAATATTACCAATCTTAAAATTAGTTTTGCAAACTTTAAATACAAGTCATTGAATTGATTCTCGCTCATTTTAACATCACAATTTACTCTATCATATATTAAAATTAGCTTTACAAACTTCAAAATACAAGTTATTGAATTGATTCTAGATCATTATAACATCACAATTCACTCTATCATACCTTGTAAGCATCATTATTATCAATATAATTATTATTAACAAAATGAAGGTATGGGCTTCAATAATGGATACAAAGGAAAGGGTTGGAAGTATGGGATCGCCACCAGATCTGAGAAGGTTGGGATGATGATCGACATTGTTGGTTTTTCAGTTAATAGAAGAAAGAGTTCCCAACATCTCCGACTGACATAGAAAAAAATTGGAAATGACAATCAATATCTATCTTGCTATGCAACATTGAATGTTACGACACATGGATCATAAAACGTCGAATCTCGCTTATGATACATCCACCTACCAAATATTGGTCATTGGTCGTCGTTGGACACTGAATCAAATCAGGTTAATAGAAAGAACTTGAAAGATGAGAGGTGGAAAACTTGAAAGTTGGGAGTCAGAACTCAGAAATTGGGACTCGGTTCTCTGGAGCCACGTTGTTTAGCAGTTGTTTTTCCAAACATGAGATACAGGTGGTGGCTGGCTCGCTGGTTGGCTCTGTTGGAACGAGTTGTGGCAATCGTACCCGCTATTTTGAGTTCCAAAGGACAGCATTATATTGAATATAATATCCGCAGATATGGATTTTTCCACCTGTGATTCGGTCAGAATGGTGAAGATTTCTCTCATAACGCTAGGCGAAGCTCAACGATCTCCCGCAACATCTCTGCAAGATGTTGCAATCCATAAGAGGTCGTCATTTTGTTTGTTAAGTTGTAGGATTCATTGAAGGAATATCTTAATAAAATTGTGACCGTGTTCTATTATCGACATTGTAATCAAACCCACAAAAACAACAATAATCAACTATTAAATAAAATTAGTCTTAACCACACCACATATTCATAACTTGGTTTGGGTTGATCTTTAAACATTTCCATATTAATGTGTTCTTTAACTTTATTCTCCACTATTCAGTCACTTTATTACCACTCAAGGCTTCCATTATTCACTCACATGAAATATTTTGTGGCAACTTTTCTTAAAATTATATGACTTGGTACATATGGCTAAATGTGTGGTATGATAATTTTATACAAGCTATACATTCATAGTTATAGGTAGATAAATGGACTAACATTTTTAGTATTATCCTCAACCAAGTTATTAGTCCTTGCCATGGGACTATAGTAATGAGTTTGCTTTTGATGTGACATTAATTTGTCTTTTACCATAAATTTGTGTATGCAATGTAATGTTTAACATAGGAAAACAAATATATATTTTTGGATATAATAAAAATGTTTGTGTTTCTCATTTCTAATTGGTTGATAGAATTGAAGTGTTATTGCTCCTTTCACGTCTTTCAATATGTAGAATTAATAACATAATCAATGAATTTCACCAATCACCACATCTAAATATAAAAAGGTGTACTGTGTGTTTATTATTATGCATTATTATATTTATTATCTAATATATTATTTATTATTATATTTTTAATATATTTATTAATAAATATTATAGTTCCATTCAGCTTATGGTTCATTATACATTTTGAATAACAAACAACCCTCAATTATTATCTTTTGACAAAAAATATTCATTACTTGTGCATTTAGTTATATTAAGTTTCATTGTTCAACATCTATTTCCCAACTAACTCGACACAGACTGCGTTGCCATGCAACCCTTGTTAAAAATGTTTCTATAAAATCACCAACATCATTAGTCAAGGTAGTAAGATTCTTTCTATCAAAGTTACATGTTGATTTGCATTATGTTTTTACAATATTAATAATACAAGTATGAATGTCAAGATATTTTGATCATTCTATATATAGTCAATTTCATAAAATTTGTATTAATTTAAGTTTAAACTCTTTTCCAAACAAGTTAGAATCAATGTTTCCAAAGTGTAGAATTTGACATTTTAAAATGGAAAATCCAATTCTAAATTTGTAAATATGAGATTCCAAAATCGTATAATTGGATTTGATATTTGCATTTTTGGAATCTGATTTTGTAGATCTAAAATCCAACATTGGAACATTTAGAACTAGATTGTTCCCTCTAGAAACACAAAAGGTAGGAAATGATCAGAGTAGTCGGTGTTTTCTAGTAGGGCTCCCAACAAACATTGAGGGGCTTTGGAATTCAAAGCACTCCTTCAATGGCTATTATGTCTCCAATTTTATTGGCAGAAAATTTAACATAGGACAAAGTAATGACTTTAATGTTGGATAAGAGAGAATGAATGCACTCTAGACTTCTTTCTAATCTCCATATATGGGAAAATTTTCATATGGAGAGCCATGCTGGAGTTTTTTTAGCATTCTCATAGTCATCTTAGAGTCCCTTTAGCATTTTGATAGTCATCTGAGAGTCCCCTTCCATTACTGGCTTCTAAAAACCCTCATGTATAGTAGGAGAAGTTGGATTGTCAAAGAAGATTAACATCTCGGAGGATGCAACATTACTCATCATTGCACTCCAAGTCTTGATCTCACCATTGGGAATTGAGAGTTGTCTCTTGGATATTAGTTGTGATTTTGCCCCATAAGTGGTCTTCCTGCATCTACAAATTTTTAAATATTATTTGATTTCGTTCCTTCCAGAGTTTCCAAAGAAAGAATCCCAGAAAGAGATGCCATACTCTATTAAGGATAGAGTTGGTGAAGTCCTTGCAATGCCAACTAAGAATGGTTGCAGAGAGGATAATTCTATTGCAGTTAGAGGTACAAAAAGTGAGGTATCCTTGATCCCAGTGGGAAGAGGAGAGGGGACATGTGTTCAAAAGATATTCCATTGATTCCCYRTGTTGGAAACAATGTGAGTAGAATGTTGGCCYCRRRATAGAATTTTACTAYGGGATACAAGCCAAAGAAAGAAGGAAAATTTAGGCCCAAAATTATGTTTCCATATTTTGATCCTTGTGACCCATAGCTATATGGTAGGCCTCCTTCACGTTGAAGCATCCTAYTGGTTGAAAGWTGCATCACAATTTGTCTRGTCMATCATGGATTCTTATCCTCTTGTTTTAAAGCTCCAKCTAGAATTTGTTTCAATCCAACTCATGGGGGAGAGSTTCCCATTTCTCTTGCRGGRGCWAGGAGCACCATTAATCCCMTGGGCTTGTTGGAAGCTAGTATTGATAGAKCCAKTTTCRATTCTTGAGAACCRTGATGTGTCTTAAAGGTAGGAATMACTCATAACATTTGTAAGGATAATKTTTTTGCCACACATCATCCTAGAACAAGGATTGASKACCTTCTCTAATTTTCTAGAAGTAGTGTTAATGTATAATGTGGTGATGTTTCCACACTGCATTCCATATGAGGGATCCTAGGATATGGTCATTCAAACTAATTAGATTGTGGGTGGGTGGGTGGGTGAGCACAATATTTCTTGTGGCAGAGCCGACCCCATAGGTAATCCTTATTATTGAGCCACCTCCACCAAGTTTTTGTGCCCAAAATAGAGATGAGGGTTTCAGGGTCACATAGTCTCAAGCCTCCTGAGAGTTTGTGATAGAATAGTGTGTTGCATCCAACAAGAGCTTGTTTTCTAGTTTTGTTTGCACCTTCACATAGGAAGGTCCTCTGCAAGTTGCATACATATTTTAGAATGTTTTTTGGGGCTTCTCGAGATAAGAATAAGTATAGAGGAATCACTTGGAGGACTGAGTTTAGGAGAACTAGGCATCCAGGGATATTGAGAGTACGAAAACACCAGCTSGAAAATTTTCTTTCCACTATAGACAGGAGATCCTCCTAGYTGGCRTYGCTTAATTTGTTTTCAACCAGTGGGTGCCAAAATATTTGGATGGAAGAGATCTCTTCTAGAAGTCGAGAATCCTAGAAATGTGGGAATGTATGGTAGGAGAAAAAACAATTGATATTTTTCTTCACTAACATAAGTACCTAATGCATCAATGAAGTCTGTGAGGACTTGTTTGAAGGATTTTTCTTCTCGAACATTGGGTTGGCCCATAAGCATAGTGTCATACACAAGTTGATGATGAGAAATAGGAAGGTTGTCCCTGCATGGTCTAAGATAGTTAATTCTATCATCTACTACAACTTCTTTGAGATCTTTGTCAAGGCCCTCTGCCATTAGGATGTAGAGAAATGGCGAGAGAGGGTCACCCTGGTGGATGCCACAAGAGGGGGGGAAAGTGGTAGAGGGGAAGCCATTAAAAAGAATAAAAAAAAAGGAAGAGGAGGTGAGGGTCATGATCCATTTAATCCAGCTAGGAGAAAATCAAAAAACCTGAAGGATATGAAAGATGTATTACCAACTAATTTTATCAAAAGATTTGGACATGTCAAGCTTGATGATCATGCTAGGAGACTTAGATGTTTTGAGAGAATTCATCAGTTCATGGAATAAAATAATTATGTGTAGAATCTATGGCCCTCCACATACCATGATTTATCTAGGGAGATCATGGAGGGGACAAGGGGTTTGAGGTGATCGACATTGACTTTTGTGATGATTTTATAGACATCATTCCAGAGAGCAATAGGGAGGAATTTTCTTGGGTCTTCCACTCACTCTTCCTTAGGGATAAAGGATAAGAAGGTGGTATTTAGGGCTAGGAGGACATTGTTAAACTGTGAGAAGTCTTCCACTAGCTCCCAAACATCCATTTTGATGGTCGACCAACAGGCTTGGAATATTTTTTGTCTGTACAAGGTCCATATACATTTAAAAGTGAAATAAGCCTCTTATTCTCTAAAATTATACCTATCAGTAAAATACCACCACAGCTTAAGTAAGAAGAAAGATCAAATTTAGATGGACCCTAGGTCACCAAAAGACCCCCAGACTTTCCAACTGAGCTAACAACACATGCTAACCAAGAAGGTCGTAAATAATTCATGAAAGATCTAGCCTTATTTTCATCCACCAAAGTTTCTTGCAAGAAAATAATATTAGGATTAGTCCTATTTAGAAGTCTATGCATAGAGGCGGATTTTAGGGGGGGCCTACCCTTGTGATGTTTAAGAAGAGAAATATCATGATTTTTCCCTAGCTAGGGATTTCATGCCTCTAAGTGCCCCATTATTAGAGATATTGGAAAAAAATAAATCCGGAGTAGTGGGTATAGTAACTGCTTTTTTGCGTGCACTCCTGGTTTTAATAGGGGAAATATCATATCCCAAGCCCCTCGACCAGGTATATTCCTTTCCAGTACCCTCCCCGGTCCTTTCAAGAAAACTTGTATCCCCACTTGTCCCAACTCTGCTAACTACATACCTCCCATGGTAAGTAGGAATAGGAGTAGGAGACAGGGTATCTTTGTAATAAGGGACCAGTGACTTCAGAACAACACCTATGGAGCTTTCTCCTAGCTCGAGATCCCTAAATCTTGGTAAAATATAACTATCCTCCACATGCTCACTTGAAATACCCTTTTCTCCCCGAAGTTCTGCATTCACATCAGAAGTAGTACCAAATAGTAAACAACTATCCCCCACAAGCTCACTTGAAATACCCTTTTCTCCCCGAAAATCCCCATTCACAACAAAAGTAGTACCAAATAGTAAACAACTATCCCCCACATGATCTATTGGAGGTTCCACAAACATAGAAGGTGTAATGGGTCCCCCCCCCCGACCTTGATTAGGTAAGTTTCCCACCAAAGTGATAAATCCCTCATGGTCCGATATATTACCATTTGAGAAAACTTGTGTATTTCTCTCTTCTAATGTAATGGAAGAATCCAAGGAATCACGTTCCCAAGATGAAAACGAGTAGTAAAGAGAAGGGCAGATAATCTTTAACTTACCTGTGACAAAATATCTATGCGCATTCGGTCAAATTTCCTCTGTTGTTGAGTTGTAAAGGGAACTGACTCCTGAGCTCATCTTCCGAGGCAAATAAACCGGCATTGTTCCAACGTGCCTCATCATCCGCACCCATAAGTGCATTGACCTCAGCTTCCATCCAGAAGCTTATCCAACCTAATAGTTCTCTGCCACCTTTTTTCTACTGCCCCCTTCACTCACTACCTCAAAAAAGCACAACCTGTGAGGTAATGAATAGCAGTAAAGACCTCCTATCTCAGGATTAAACCCATCTAATCTCTGACAGATAAGACCTGCAGTAACTAGCACCTAATAAGCTCTAAATAAAACAACGACCTCCACTAAAATGGTTGTGCATCTACCTAAACTACACCCCATCATCTTAGCAAATCATTTGCTTAAGATAGTAGCATATGTTTAGACATTAATCACTTGATTTAGTGTCCATTCTAAATATACATTTATATTGACTTATATTTCAATTATAATTGTATCTATATATAATGAACATGAGAAAGTCACTATTTAGCAAGAATTTGATCTATGTTTCAATTATAATTTCCAATTAAGGTTAGATGTTATTTGAAAGCACATGACCCCAATGTTGTAGCCTCAAAAATGAGTACATGATATTGATTTTCTTTTTGTCCTATACAAAAGTTGACCACTTCTGTATATGTGCATATACAACCGCTTCCATATATGCGCATATACAGAAGTTGATCACTTCTGTATATGTGCATATATGGAAGGCGACCATTTTCATATATGCGCATATACGAAAGTCGACCATTTCCATATATGTGCATATATGGAATTTGACCGCTTTTCTATATGTGCACATATGGAAGCCGCATATACAAAAGCCGACCATTTCCATATATGCACATATACGGAAGTTGACCGCTTCCGTATATGCGCATATACGAAATTTGACCACTTCCGTATATGCGCATATACGAAAGTTGACCACTTCCGTATATGCACATATATATAGAAGTTGACCACTTCCATATATGCGCATATATGGAAGACGACCATTTCCGTATATGCACATATATGAAAGCTAACCATCTCTGTATACGAAAGTGGTCAGGTTTCGTATATGTGCATATACAGAAGTGGTCAACTTTCATATATGCGCATATATGGAAGTTGACCACTTTTGTATATGCACATATACAGAAGCTGACCACTTTCGTATATGCGCATATATGGAAGTTGACCACTTTTGTATATTGATGCAGGAGCATCCCTCACAACAAGCAAGCCAACGTGGAAGCGGAAGACAGTGGGAAGACGTCCAACACAAGTTTTTGAATTTTAAATTTTCCCTTAAAGTTGATGCGCTGAATGTAAATGAGATCATTTAATTTAGGCGCCTTGGTAAGAATGTAATCAAACCTCGAGCCATACGCTCTCATCTGAGATAGACAGAGGCATTTATAGTAGTAGTTGCAGGTAGATAGAATTGAATTCTTAGATTAGACAGTTTCTAGAGTGCAGGAGGGAAACTAGATATAGACACCCTCATTTGTATCATTGTAACATTAGCAACAGAAGTTAGAAGAATCTAGAGCATAAGAGAATAGCAGAGAGCTGTAGAAGGACACCCATGTATAGATCTTGAATTAATAGAAGAAGTTGATTCAGATTCATGGCTGTGGTGTTATTCTCTGTGTATGTGTGTTGAATGCTCTGTTTATGAACATTTCTTCCTGTTAGGCATTTTTGTTATGTTGTGCGTATAATTTCATGTGTTAAGGTAGAAGTCTGAGAGGAGGTGAAGTGAGTTACGATTGTTTCTCCTTTTGAGCAAGGATTCCTACAAGGAGTGCGTTGACCGGAGGCTCAGGGAGTTTAACTCTTGTTCTCAAAGCTCTCAGAAGTGAACGTGGGTTGCTAAAGCCGTGCAAAGAGTGCGCAGGCTGAAGAAGAAGTCTCAGTTGTAAATCTGAGCAAAGAAGATCTAAGACTGCTGCTACAGGAGTTGCGCAGAGTTGAAGAAGTTCGATCACTTGAAGTGTTTACAGGGTTGAGCGCAAGGAATACGCGCACATCCCTCTGAAAGAATCAGAGTGAAAAAAACTCAGGAGGAGCAAGGCCTTAGAAATTATCGAGAGACTGCACAGAAGGTTTCCGAGCCAAGAAATCCTTAAGGGGGAGGAATCGAAGGTCAGGATCTTACCGAGGAGATCGACGAAATCTCGTCAGCCGTTGATCCCGGCAAGACACGTGTCAAGGAGCCAGGAAGTTATCGGGAATTTTGAGGCATCGGGGTTTTACTGAGGTGGAGAATCGAGACCTTGTGGTTCTCGAAACCCCGACAGAGAATCTCAGCCGTTGATCTCGGCAGGGACGCGTGGCGAGAGATCCCGGATAGTTTGGAGTTCGGGATATCGGGATTTCCGGAGTCGTGAAACACTTGCGAATTGAAATCGCGATCCACGATTTCCCGATAGGATCAGAGTCATTGATCACAGCAGGGACACGTGGCGAGAGATCCCGGATAGTTCGGAGTTCGGGATATCGGGGTTTCCGGAGTCGTGAAACTCTCGCATAATGAAATCGCGATTCGCGATTTCCCGAAATGGTCAGAGTCATTCGATGTAAGGGACGCGTGTCCAAGGATCCGAAGGAGTCAGGGGTTCGGCATTTCGGAGTTTTCGTATACAACGGAATTGTGGCATTAGAAATCGCGATTTCGCGATACCCGATAGACCGACAGGGAAGCGGTGACGTGGAGGAGAGAGTTCACACGTGCATCGGGGATCGGCATATCGAGATTCTTGGTGACGAGAAACTCACGATAGGAAAAGTTGCGAAATACCGAAACGCGATTTCCCGACGGAGTTAAGGGTGCAGCGAAGGACAGGTGTCGAAGGGTCAACCCTCGCTAGAGTCAACGCCAGGTGGCATCGAAAATCGGAGAATCGGAAATCCGAAGGGCGTAAGTTCTACGCATTCCCATTTCGCGAAGTCCGAAACTCCGATAGGGGAAGGACTGTGGTCTTGTGGACCAGCAGGTCATATGCGCAAGAGTTAGCCGGAGGGGGCTAAGGGGTGCAGAGGTACCATCGCCAATCGGGAATTGGGGATCCGTGAGAGCAGTGGATCACGACAGTGCGAGTGCCGATTTCCCGATCGAGAGAAGTCTCGATAAAAGCAAGGAACATGTGGGCGCATATTTCATCGGGGTTCGGGGATTGGTAAGACTCGATCCGGTGGCTGTAGGACTCGCGATCGCGCGAGGTCTGATTTCTCGATTTTGATAGGGAGATCATAAAGAAAATTTATGTGGGTGAAAAAGTCCCGAAAGGGGGTTTTGAAGAGAATTCTAGCTCTTCGAGCCTAAGGAAAAGAAGGTCCTGGTGGGAGCGGACGTGCCCTGGGTGGCGCGTTTGCGTCAAGTGGTATCAAAGACTAGAAAAATCTTCTTTGCTTTCTATAGCAGAGGACAGAGAGAATTCACCATGCCGCCAAGGAGAAGGGGTAGAGAATCACCCAATCCAGAGGAGAAAAGGGAATTGTCCAGAGAAAGAAGTAGCCAAGGACATAATCCAGACGTGGAGAGAGAAATACAAAATCTTCATGCCAGAATGGAGGACATGGAGACATCACGAAGGTGAAAGGCTGATGTAGGAGATATCAGTGAATCCGAGGATGAAGGTGGTGCTAGACATGAAGAAGAAGAAATCCCAGTGGAAGATGCAGCCAATGAGCGTTTAATTAAGGCTATCACTCAGATGAGTTCGAAAACAAAGATGGACATTCTAGCTTAGGAAGGGAGTCTGGATGCAGAAGAGATGCTAGACTGGATCAGAGCTCTTGATACTTATTTCGATTATGAGGATATCGAAGATGATAAGAAGGTCAGACATGTCGTCACAAGATTAACAGGACATGCAGCATTATGGTGGGATGAACTGCAAGCTGACAGGCGTTGCCAAGGCAAGCAGAAGATTAAGAGCTGGGACAGAATGATTGCAAAGATGAAGGCGAAATTCATTCCCAGGGACTATCAAATTTCTCTGTTCAGGAGGATGCAGAACCTAAGACAGAAACTGATGACAGTGAAGGAGTATACTGAGGAATTTTACAGGTTGAATATCAGAGCAGGTCATCGTGAAAGAAATGACGAAAAGGTGGCCAGGTATATGAATGGCCTGAGGTATGAAATTCAGGATGAACTAAATTTGGCGACCATCCGAATGGTGGAGGATGCATACCAATTGGCTCTAAAAGCTGAGGAGAAGTTGAGCCGTAAACAAAGTCAGAGGGGCCGAGGCAGGAGTTAGCCCAAAGGCAAATCAGTTGCCCAAGATAAATACCAGAAGCCCAAGGATGACTGGAAGAAACCTCAGACTCAGACAGAAAGAGGTGGAACCTCACAGAGAAGGCCATATGCTGAGCAAAGAGAACAACATACTGAGCAGAGAGGAGGATATGTTGATAATAATAGGTTTCCTCGTACCAGAGGTAGAGGAAGAGGAATAGGTGGAGTAATCACATGCTTCACATGTGGAAAGAATGGGCACAAGTCAGTTGACTGTCCAGATAGGAAAAATGATGGAGGAGAAGCTCACATCGCCGAGGCACAAAGGCGAGATGTTGAGGCAGAGTACGTTGAATGCGGAAGATCGTTGGTAATGCGGAAAGTCCTTTTGACGTCAGAAAAGGAGATGGAGAATCCAACACAGAGGAATAGTCTTTTTAGGACTGCTTGCAAGACCAAGGGTTGGGCGTGCAAAGTTATCGTGGATAGTGGAAGCACCAATAATCTCGTTTCAACCGAGATGGTGGAGAAACTAGAATTGGAGACAACGGATCACCTGAAACCATACAGAGTCTCATGGCTACAGAAGGGACATCAGGTAAATGTCACTAAACAGTGCTTAGTTGACATTAAGATAGGAGGATATAATGATAAGATTTTATGTGATGTTATTCCTATGGATGTCTGTCATTTATTGCTGGGTAGACCATGGCAATATGATATAAATGTAATTCATGATGGGAGGATGAACACCTATACTCTGAAAAAGAATGGGAGAACTCATATGTTGTGTCCAATTGAGGATAAAGAGGTGAAGCCGGAGGTAAACAACACAGTACTTCTCATGAGTGGGAAGGAACTTCTTACAGAAGTTAAGAAGAAGGAGGATCCACAATTCCTTGTGGTCAGAAAACCGAGAATTGTTCTGACTAGCACAAGAGTGGACGATTTACCAGAAGAATTTCAGGAACTGCTGGAAGAGTTCGCTAATATTGTAGTGGACGAATTACCTCGTTCGTTGCCACCGATGAGGAGTGTGAGTCACCATATTGATCTCATACTAGGAGCTATTTTACCAAACAAAGACGCATACAGATTGACACCCCAGGAGAATGAGGAGGTCAAGAAGCAGGTCCAGGAGTTGTTGGACAAAGGTTTGGTCAGGGAAATCTTGAGTCCATGTGCTGTTCCAAGAGTACTCAGTCCGAAGAAAGACAGAGGCTGGAGGATGTGCACTGATTCGAGAGCCATCAACAAGATAACTATCAGGTATAGATTCCCATTGCCAAGAATGGATGATTTGATGGATTGCTTAAGTGGAGCAAAAAAAAATTCAAAGATAGACTTGAAGAGTGGATATCATCAGATTCGTACGAGAGAAGGTGACGAATGGAAAACAACATTCAAGACAAACGAAGGGTTGTATGAATGGCTTGTCATGTCGTTTGGCTTGATGAATGCACCAAGTACCTTTATGAGGTTGATGAATGAAGTCCTGAAGGAGTTCATTGGGAAATTTTTCATCGTGTATCTGGATGACATATTGGTTTTCAACAAGACAAAGGCTGAACACTTGAAGCATTTGGCTATTGTGATGAAGAGGCTACAGCAGGCGAAGTTGTTGATAAATATGAAGAAGTCCTCATTCATGAAGACAGAACTCATTTATTTGGGGTTTGTTATATCTGCAAATGAGTTGAGGATGGATCCGGATAAGGTGGAGGTAATCAAGAATTGGCCATCACCGAGAAATATTTTCGAGGTGAGGAGTTTCCATGGACTGGCTAGTTTCTACCGAAAATTCATTCGAAATTTCAGTGGAATTAGTGCAACAATGATGGACACAGTGAATAAAAGACATAAATCTTTTCATTGGACAGAAGAGGCTGAGAAAAGTTTCAATTTGTTGAAACGAAAGATTACAGAGCAACCAATTATGGTGTTGCCAGATTTTCAGAAAACATTTCAGGTGAAATGTGATGCAAGCGGGTTCGCAATTGGAGCGGTCTTGAGCCAGGAAGATAGGCCGGTTGCATATTTCAGCGAGAAATTGAATGAGGTAAAGGAGAAATACTCCACATATGATAAGGAATTATATGCCATCATACAGGCATTAAAAAAATGGAGGCACTATTTGATTCCGAAGGAATTTTTCTTATAAAGTGATAACCATGCATTACAATTTGTGACTCAACAGGAAAAGTTGAATCAGAGGCATGTTAAATGGGTTGAATACATGCAAAATTTCACTTTTGTAATAAAGCATATTTCTGGTACTGCTAACAAAGTTGTTGATGCTTTGAGCAGGAAATGTTTGTTGTTGCAGGAGTTCAAAGTCAGGACGTTAGGCTTTGATGATCTTAAAAACATGTATGCAGATGATTCAGATTTTAAGAAGGCTTATGAAGTAGCTGAGAACCCAGTTCTCAGAGACAGAAGTCAGTGGATAGAGTATGTGATCCAGGATGGATTGTTGTTCAAAGGCAATCAAATGTGTATTCCTAATTGCTCCATGAGGGAGAACTTGTTGAAGGAGAAGCACAGTGGTGGATTAGCAGGACATTTTGGCCATGATAAGACATTTGCAAAGCTGAGTGAGTCATACTTTTGGCCAGGGATGCGGTCAGAAGTCAAGAAGTTTGTAGACAGATGCAGGATTTGCCAACATTCGAAAGGAAGAAAACAGAATGCAGGATTTTATCAACCATTGCCCACACCAGACAAGCCGTGGGATGAAATTAGCATGGATTTTATATTGGGGTTGCCAAGGACCCAAAGAGGTGTTGATTCCATCTTTTTGGTCGTGGATAGGTTTTCCAAGATGGCACATTTTATCCCATGCCAGAAGACCAGTGATGCGACTCACATCGCAAATTTGTTTTTCAAGGAGATTGTTCGACTCCATGGATTGTCGAAAAGCATAGTTTGGGACAAGGACACAAAATTCATAGGGCATTTCTGGAGAACATTGTGGAAGAAGCTGGGGACTAATTTGATGTTTAGTTTTTCTTATCATCCTCAGACGGATGGACAAACAGAAGTAGTCAACAGAAGTCTGGGAGACTTGTTGAGGAGCTTGGTGACAGAGCACCACAACAGTTGGGACAATGTGTTGCCACAGGCAGAGTTTGCGTATAACGACTCAGTGAACAGAAGCACAGGTAAAAGTCCATTTGAGATTATATATGGCAGACAGCCAAGAGGGGTTTCTGAGTTGAGGGATTCAGAACAGACTGATACTAGCAGCGCAAGCGCGGAATAATTCACTGAAGCGATGAAGGAACTTCACATCAGGGTGAAGGAGCGACTATTGAAGTCAATTCAGGAGTACAAGCGCAGAGCAGATCAGCATCAGAGATAACTTCAGTTTGAAGTTGATGATCTGGTTCTGGCACATTTGAGGAAGGAAAGGTTTCTGAGAGGAACATACAACAAGCTGAAGATGAAGAAAATTGGGCCATGCAAGGTCTTGAAGAAAATAGGACAGAATGCTTATGAAATTGAGTTACCAGATGGCATTGGAATATCTCTGATATTTAATGTTTCGGATTTATATTCATATAAAGCTGATGAAACAGGAGCAGAAGCTTATGATCAACCCGAGGTCCAGTGGCAGAAGCAGATGCTAGTTGCAGAAAAGTCACAGATGGAACATATACTGAATAAACAAGTGGGTAAGAAAACCAGGAGGAAAGAATATTTTGAATATTTGGTTAAGTGGAATGGTCATCCAGTTGAAGATGCCAGCTGGGAGACTGAAACAGAGATTCAGAAGCATCGACTTACCGTGCAGGAGCTCATGGACAGGAGCCCGTGCAAATTTTCAAGCGAGGGAGTATGATGCAGGAGCATCCCTCACGACAAGCAAGCCAACGTGGAAGCGGAAGACAATCGGAAGACGTCCAGCACAAGTTTTTGAATTTTAAATTTTCCCTTGAAGTTGATGCGCTGAATGTAAATGAGATCATTTAATTTAGGCGCCTTGGTAAGAATGTAATCAGACCTCGAGCCATACTCTCTCGTCTGAGATAGACAGAGGCATTTATAGTAGTAGTTGCAGGTAGATAGAATTGAAT